>JAUDZF010000030.1:0-188031 GCA_030407055.1 Armillaria mellea | reverse complement strand
ACCCGTCTCTAGGCTCTTCACGGGATATCTGCCTCCCGACAGCTTTTCCGCCGGCTTTGTCTCCTGTCGGTTGAAGCCATAGCACTAAAAATATGAGTACGACCAAGGAAACAGCAACAAGTCGCATCCACTTGCAATATCAACAGCAAATACAAGTTTCGCGATCCCCGAATGAAGGACTCGTCAAAAACCTCGCCGCGCACGGATCGGGGGGATCTTTCCACAGCTCCCATCCCCACTCCACGACTTCAAGGCATCAACCGTAGCACTTGTTCTGGGAAACTACATTACCGTCCAGCCCTCCTTCCATCTTACCCCGAAGCACCCAAAATCTTTGAAAAGACAGTTGGTGGATTTTCAATGCAATTCAGGAGAACCAACCCGATAGTCAGGTCAATGTCTGGACGGACGACGACCCATCTCTTCTCGGTTAGTCGCGAGGGAGCCTCACGTTTCAGGTAATCAGGCCCGGCGGCGAGCCAGGGACCGTGTCTTTCACGTTCAAGTGTTCCTAGCAAACCAGGCTAGTCAGACCGACGAAAGGTAAGTCCGCGGAAACCTACCAACTTGGTTGGTTGTAAGCGCTGATCCACAGTGCTTCTTTTTCCAAATGAAAGACCCGATCTTCCCTGATTATCCCGTTTACCAGGTGTTGGAATCCCTACATCCATTGGAGATTCAGGATGTGGATCCACAAAGAGGTAAATCATTCATTTTCTTCTCCTCTGAGGGTTCCTCCTTCGTCCACCGTCACTCCGTTCATGATTCGCACACCCTCTTCGAATTCCTAACAACACGATGAGGAAGATCAGCACGATACAGGGAGAAATCGTACTTTATACGCTCTTTGCAGTACCCAAGCCTAGGTGCCACGAGTCAATCAAGACGTCAATGAACCAGAAAGAACTTGTTACACTGCCGCTAGTATTCCCGGATGCCCCCAAAATCGGGATCATCTCTCTTGCTACTTCCCATGGCTGCTGACTATCTCCGTCTCTGTAATAACGAGTCTATGCCGACCGATCGCCACCGCCAGCTTTGTGGTGCAGGCGATCTGTGGATTCGTGCAGTCTTTTTTAGTATTCTTCACGCTGCTGCTTTTGCGTCAGAGTAAGGTTCTCGGTTGGAAGAGTGTCCAGTGCGCGCTGCCATGCCAACGCACTGGGGAGGTACTCCTTCAAAGCCTGTGAAGGTCATGAGCATTGCTGAACTGGAATCGGACGATGAGAGTACGAAAAAATAGAAACGAGAGGCGCCGTTCAAACGAAAACACTCTAAATCTTTTAGCCTCTCGTCCTCTCATCGAGTGGTTAGTCGCATTCATAATAAGCACAAATGCACATCGGTCATTGATGATTGTTGACGCCTTCAGGGAAAAGCCTAGGAGAAAGGTGCTCACATCGTTTGCGGTAGCAAGCCTAGCCCAGGCCTTGTAGTACATTGGGTCGAGGTCCGTAGCCTGCGAGAGAAAAAGATCAGATGAGTAAAGAAAGATATTTATATGCGAAGAAGTGGAAAAGATTCTATGTTTAACCGGTAATCGTTCGAATGGGACAATATAGAAGTTTTCGCCACACAGCAAGTCCTCCCTTAGTCTGTTGTGATGGATCCCTCGAAATGAGATAAGACCCAAAACATGGTGGAAATTTCCAGTGGAGTTGACTGCTAGCGACACAGTTGTCATTCAGTGAGACTGGGCCATTCCGCGAAATTCATGAGACGGTGAAGGCGCAGAAATCATCGCGAGAAATCGAAACCAAAGCTAGCAAATTGTACTCACCTTACGACTGTCTCCAGTCGAGTCCAGGCTGATAGCAATATCGTTACGATCCAAAACTTGGGTTAAAAGAAAACTCACTATTGCTTCATCGACAAATGGCAGGCGCTTCTGTTTGCCCACAGTATCGTGTTGGATCCGTCAAGCTCGATGGCCTCGGTGTACTTGACCAGAGCCTCGTCAAATTAGGTGTGAATAAAGAGCGCATTTCCTTCTTCCTTGAGCCGGGTCACTGCATCTGCTGGCATGGTGGTGAGTAAAGAGCAAAGGAAAAGAAGCAGATTCACTATACTTATGCTTGCATCAGGTGAACAATAAGAACCCGTCGGGAATCGGCGCCTGCTTGGGTGCCTTGATGCCATCTGCCACGACTATTCCTGGAACCACGACGACAACACGACGACGATAGCGAGCACAGTCCGTAATGTCCGTAGCGACAGCGACCGTGCTGCCGCGGGAACCCAGGTTCCCCCATCTGCTACCCCCAGTGCCCCGTACGCATCCTATACCACTACGAAATGCCGGCTACGAGCCCATGTACGGTCGGATGAATGTATACAGGGATCTACAACGCGAGATGGATGAGTTGAGCGAAGAACGCGAACTAGAGGAAATGGTAAGTACCCCTGGCTCTGTCGCTCGTCCTTATCGCTCAGTCCGTCCAGGATAACAACATCCGTATCCGTGGTTTCAAGACCATCGTGCCCATTGGACGCGTCAAGACGCAGCAAGAAGAGAAGCAAGAGGTGAGGGTGGTGCTGCTTTCTCGCTGGTGGCCGTAGTAAAGGACTGTAAAGGCAGATGAAGCCAGTCCAGAAGACGACGAAGGAGATTCTGCTATCTCTGGTGGGCCACCTTCTGTGATGGAAGAAGAAGAGGAGGAGGAGGAAGAGGAGGAGGAGGAAGAAGCAGATTTGGATGCCAGTATGGAGGATCTGGATGATGATTCGAACGACGAGGAGGAAGAGGAGCAAGACCTGGACATGGATATTCCTGAGGATATCGACGCCACGCAGTCATTTTAGTGGTGTCGCTGCGATACCTGGCAGTAGCGAGTATCGCTGCAAGCACACTGGCCCGGGAAAGCACGGAAGAATATACGACGGAGGTTAACAAAATTTGACTTCGACGGCAGCCTGACAACTTCTGTCACTCTTGACATTGCACGTTTACTCGCACATGAAAAGCTCGACTTTGGTTCATCCCTGGACCCTCGGACCCTCTTCGTCGTCGATACCTTGAGATATTTGTATGCAATATTGAGATACACATGGACAACAAATGAACGCTATGTATATATAATAGTACGATCGAATGTACAACGTTTTATACTACATGGCCCGCCTACGACAATGCAGCATAAGCTGTCGCCATCGGAAATGTTATAATAACAGAATCCCTCTTCCAGTTCAAACTGCGGCGTCATCTTTCTTCTCGTGGAAGAAGCTTCAAAAGAGTCTAACTTGTGTAATGCACGTCGTTCCATCGCCTCATCAATCAATGTTCGTTCGACCATCGATTGCGCATGCAAGTGAATATCTACCGATGCAAGCTTCGGAAGAAAGGTATTATCATTGAGCAAATTTCGCGCAAACTGCTGTGAGATAGGGTAGTAAGCCCATAACAACGATACCATAGGTTCGCAGACGGTCAAATGCCGGAGCTCTTGCAACGGATTAAGGATTTCTATCAAACCTTGCGAGCGAAGGGGGATCTTGTCGATGATAAAATCCTGAAGCGACAAGCAGCACGTATGAGTGAATTCCGCGATGGACTGATGCTCTATTACCGGCCAGGCATCCACACCTATGATGACCAGCGAGCGGAGGGAAGAAGACGTAGTACGCAGAGATGTGTGCCGAAATATTTCCGGGATGCCTGCGAGATGCATAATGTGAGGGAGGTGAGATTTCGTATCTGAATGGTGCTATGGCTGTGGTTTTAGATGATGGAACCACCACAAGTCTCTCGAGATTTGAGAAAGGCCTCAGATATGTAAGCCCGTCAACTGCAAGGTCAGAGTGTATGCCAGATTCTAATATCATGTCCATAACTGTAGGATGCGGTGGCGGCCCGGTCATCTGGAATGTCCAGCAATGGCTGCATGTTAAAATGAAGAGTACGGAGATTTGGGGCTTCGTGCAACCCGAGCCTGCCAATGTGAAGGCCATCCGAAGATGATCTTGTGACACACTTCACGCTCTGTAACATGCTCATGTTACGAGAAGCCGGAGAAAGTAAAGGATAGAGGTGAAAGGGAACGCCACAAGAGCCGACGATATCGAGCCTCCGTCATCGGTGAGCGTTGGCATGCAAGAGGGCATACATGCTAGGAGTGAAGGGAATTTGATGACCAGTATTGTGAGAGGTGTTGCGAATTGTGATGGAGAATGGGGCAGTTCTAGATCGCTCAATGTACATAGCTAGAAGCTGTTTCGTCGGTTCTGCTGGTATAATAACGTTCAACAGACGTAGGTAGATGTTGGACCATAACATAGGATATACTAACGCAGCTTTGTGCCACGCCGAACAGACAGAGGAAAGGCGCAGAATAACGTGCTGCTCTCCCTTGGGTCCGTGGCTCGGCAAATTTCTGCGAAAATGTCCCCTAGAACATTGAAAGAGAGAAGTTCAACCCCCATCACCCGCACTTCCGGATTGTGAATTAGCCGCGCAGAAAATATGCAGAGGATTATGACTCACAAAGCTTTCAAATTCTCCTTGCTCCTGATACCAGATGACGCAATGCGACCGCAATCAAAGCGTTTTGCTTGTCACTAAGCAAGGCTTCGGGAAGATAATTGATACCCAGAGAGGACCAGGACGACCGTTGGGAAACAGTACAAAATGTGATGATAGCAACAAGAGGCAGTTGAAGGGATTATTAGTCGGACCCTTGTGGACTTGAGCGCATAAATTGACGGTGGCTCTTCAACAAGAGTTCCAAGACATCAGTCGAGGTCAATGATTAGGGAAGGAGTGGCCTGAGACATGATCGATATCGACGACCTCTTTTGTGGCTTTATTTGCCAAATGGGTATATATGGCATGATGAGACAATGGGGCTTGGCCACTCATCAACTATCCCTTACCATGTAGTCAATCGTCGGGCTGCCATTTAGCCCAGTAAAATTCCAAGGTCCAATGGTATGCTTTCCGTACTTGCAGATTGACCAAAATAAGTCAGCACTAAAGTAGCTTGTAGTGTGTATGATAAATGCAAAACTTTTGTCGGTGTGCAACGAAAAAACGACTTAAAGGACACGAGCGTCTAAAGGTGAACTGCCTCCGGTTCAAAATAGGGGATTATTCTTCTCCTCAAAGAGAACGCCTCGCCTGCGTCAAGGATACGAAGAGTACGATCCTTGACTATCCCATCAATCATTGACCGTTTCACAGTCGATGTGCTATGTAGCTGCAAATCGACCGAGGCAAGGCTCGGAAGGAAATGGGCATCAAGGAAATTCAGCAGGACCGCCTCAGAGATAGGGTAATAGGCGCTCAACAACGAAATTGTTGGTTCATGGACTGTCAAATGTCGGAGCTCTCGCAGAGGTACGAGAATCTCAGCTAACCCCCCAGGTCGAAGGGGGAGTTTGTCGAAGATGAGGTCTTGGAGCGATGAGGCACATCTATGGATGAATGAGACGATAGGCTTGTGGTCGACGGCGTTGCCTATATACGTTCCCAAGTACATTAGAGCGAATGATTGGAGGCGGGGGAGGGATAGTTCACGTAGATACGTTCCGAACGAAGTCATAGAAAGGACAGAAATGCATAGCGCGAGGGAGGTGAGGTTGGCCACTTCGATAGTACCTCGAGTCTTGATTGTCGCCCTGGGAATCAGCACCAGCCTCTCGACATTGAAGAACGGTAAGATGCACGACAGTCCCCTGCCACCAGCCAGACGATCTGAATTTGTATACCCTTCCAATATGAGGTCTTTGACGGAACGGGAACATTGAATGGGAAGCACCGTATGCATGTGAGTGTGGAGGGTACGCAAGGCAGTCACCTTTTTCCATTCAGGCAAGTTGGGAAGACCCAAGGCAGAACCGCTGTGCAGTTTTAGACTCTTCAGCATAACCATGTCGTTGCAAGGAAGAGAGGAGAGGAGGCGGCGCATATGAGGTGGCTGGGCATGACATCCTACGATATCTAGTCGACGCCATCGGTGTATGTTGGCACGTAGCAGGGCGTATATGCTTGGGGTAAAGGGAAGCTGACGACTGTGCTTCAAGTCACACCCGAACCTGTTATTGCGGATCGCGATAGACAATGGGCAAGTCCTGGAGCGTTCAATGTATAGGGCGAGTAGATTTTGCTGAGCCTCCGCTGAACGAGATGATTCAGCTCTGCTCAACATTGGAAGGTAGATGGAGGACCATAGCTGAGGATATGCAAATGCAGTATAGCGCCATGTCGAGGAGATAGATGAAAGCAGGATGATGGTGTGATGTTTTCCTTGGGGATCGAGGGCCTCACAAACTCCTGTAAAAAGGTACCCCAAGACGTCAAAGGAGAGGCGTTCGATTACCATTTCTACTATATAGTAAGTGAGCCGTCAGGACATTCGAGATTACACGACTCACGAACCTTTTCCTAGTTCTCCTGGCTCCAGAAGACACGACGCGACAGCAAATAGGATGGTGTTCTATCGCGGAGTGGGGCCTTTAAAAGGCATGAAATAATGCAGGTGCCGAGACAAAGACAATGGGAGAGAGTGGGTATTGTTGAATGCCCAGGATGGCCATCGCTCATTGCCACTGATTGTCTCCTGCATTTGTGATCCTTCCACAGAGTCCCTAGTAGCCTCTAAGACGAGATAGTATTAACACCGAGACACCGAGACATCCTCGCAGGTGTAAAATTGCGTCCTGACGTAGCAGCAAAAATAGCGAGTCACGAAAAGTACGAGTGGATCCTTGTGGGTGCAAGGTATACCTGGAATTTCTGGACAAAAGGTTCGAAGCGGTGTTAGCTCCTGTCCAAAACTGGTCTGGTAGCTCGCTAAGACGCACTGCCGCGGCACGGCTGATGTTGATTTGATAGATGCCGTGCCCCCTCAGTTAAGGATGCTCTGGAAAAGGAGATCTAGACAGATCATGCGATGAATGCGCCATTGTTTGAATCTCTTGCCACATTCCTTTTGAAAGAAATACACACTTGTGGTAGTGACAGGAACGACGGCATGGACATGGCATCGGTACTAAGCCGAAATAAGCCGCGGCGCGGCGTCAAGGTCCCGCCACCTGACTCGTTTGAGGTTGACTCTTATCTCTTTCTTACCGTTGGGACCCTACTGCCTTCTGAAGCCATGCAGCGCCAACTACCCCCTGGACACCCAAACACGATACCCAAGCCGTCGTCCCTTCCTATGGCAAAGTTCTCGTCTCTACAAACATGGAGGTCCTAGAATTGCCTTGCTTTGTCGACTTCCCATGTGTGCTATAGAGCAACGAGTGCCACCCCCGGGCTCAAGCAGGAGAGGTGTTTGACTACATGAATCGCTCTCTCGATCCTTTCCCTTCAAACTTTCACTGAACCTGAGGCTGTTGCAACGATCCTGATCACTTCGGTGAATGTCTAACGGCCCGCAAGTCTCAATTTGTACCTCTCTTACTTTGTCATTGTCACTCACATCATCCGCCCGTTCTCGGTTGACTATGAAACTACGAAATTCAAAAGATTAACACGAAAAATTCAACATCCAATGCCACGATAGACGGCGTCCAGCACAACGGCATGCGAGCGAGCTTTTACCAATTAAACGAGAAACTCTATCAACTTGACCGAATACGCGAGGGTCCCCTGGTCGTCCCAATTATAGGCACGGCCGATTCATATCTCATCGAGGACGTGCAGGGCGGGTTGGATATCGTTACAGTTTAGGTGGGGCATTTGATTGATATGGACATGTATCCAGTGAGGTGTGTGTCGTGTTTTCGACGATGATTGTGTCGTGACTGAATTTAGAGTGATAATGATCAATGGGCATTGGGGTATCCCTGTTACAGGACTGACAGAAGGAGATGTCCCCTCTGTGCGCGTGACTGAATCTGGCGCTATTCCCTCCATCGGCCTAATTTTTTCCTTCGGCGGTGGCTGGGATACTTCTTTTAACTGGCAGTCTTCCTAACGTATCACTCCCATATCTTGTTTTGTGGAGGTCGTTCGGATAACAGATCAACGATTGAAAACTATTTTGTGTCTATTCAACCTTTGGTCGCCCAATGTACAACTGTTTGTGGTTACTGCATTTGGTGAGAGCAGAAACTCTTATATCTTTTGGTGCATCCGTCGCCATTCGACATTGAGCTCGCAGTGAATCAAACCTGAAGAAACATTCGCAGACATCTACATCACCAAATCTTTTCGTTGGCGAATCTGGATCTATCGGTCTACCACTGAGGGCGTGCGTTTCTCAAGTACCTTGTGACTATGGTGAGGTGCTTGTTGATGCAGATATCCACAATTCTTGGGAGATTATCGATCAGCGCTTCAGCGCCGACAACATCACCAGAAAAAATCCGGACTGGGCGATGTTCTCAAATGATGATGATGGGCCCAGGTGCCTTCGGTGTTGCTGTATGTTACAGTGCCCGTGTGCGAGTTGTATAGACGGTTAGTCTGTTTACAGCGCATATGTGGCTCTTCGTAACTATTTTCATACTAAATTGAATCTGTAGTTTCCATCCCCACCCAGCTTTTAAAGGTCATGCTGCAAATAAGTGCTGGTTACTCTTCCATGTCCAGCAACATTTATGCGCCCTCAATACTTTCTACTGGTACGGTTACGACTTGGCACGGCAGTTAGCTAGATGTATTCGAAAAGAACGAACTGGAGCGTTGTTGGAGGGTAAAGATTATGAAGACAGTCCAAAACACCTGCTAAGACTGGTATCTGATTGTCAAAGCTATTGTGAAGCCAACGAACTTCCCGCTGATGTTTACATCATCTCTCATCTTTAGCGAGAGGATTGTACCGATTTGATGGGGGAATCCGGCGTTTGCGAATAGAGACGCTGTGTTCGGATCACCCTTTGAGAGCCGTAAGGTAAAGAACAATATCTGTTATTCCCGTACTTGGAGTTGATCACAATCAGATTTCTCGATGTGAAGGAACGACGTGTTCCTATTTCAATTTTATCTGTAATATATGGACGGTGTAACAATCTGACTTTCTGGATACTTGTCCTCCTGTATATGGTACGGCTACCTAGGATGTGAAGTGGATACCAGTACCGAAACCAATTATGCGGCTTCGGCCTTGCCACGGGCCTTGAGCTCAACCCATACTGATGTCACTCTGCATATCCCGGGGCAGATATTCAACGAGAGAGGGATGTGCCAACAGTTGCTTTCAAGATGACTCTGGTAGAACCTATTCTCCCCTTCCCGTCTATTGATCTCTATAATTACCCAGCGCGTTTCATGGTCGCGGATCTCCCCTCATTGCTTCGGTACTGGGAAGTTCACTGCCATTGAGCCCGAGGTCACTACTGCGCTAACCGGGATCCTTGAAACCTAATGACCCCTGATCAAAGGGAAGGATGAGCAAGGTATATATAGAGCGGATGGTCGTTCGTGCTCTCAGGAAACTTATTGCTATCTTAGATGGCTACTCAGACAGATATTCCACCATATCTTACTGCTGACAACATAGCTGACATATTGGATGGCCTTAATGCATTATTTATGTTGGAATATGGCAATCCGGCATCATGCCGAAGATGCTGATTAAGGAAGAAGATATAGGAAAAGTATAGAAGATTCTAGTAGATAGTCTTTTAGTATATAAGTAGGTACTGTAGTGTACATCCTCATGCATTTGCAGAGCTCAGCCAAGCGCAATACTACTGGCTTGACACAGTGCATGTACGTATGGAAGATGAACTGATCCCCCATATCACAACAATTTAATTCAGTAATGCTTCTTTCTCTAGCAATTGGTGTGCATTCTCATTCAACCTATTCCAGTCTTTGCTTATTTATTCATGGCACACAGGCGTATACACTGGTATCCTTGCTGTAACCCTTTGGAACATCTGTGAGTTGCCATCTCTATGGTCCAATGTAAGCTGATGTGATGCAGTTTATGAATAAATCTCGGCCCATTAGACAGGCTACAATCATTGTTCTTGTCCTCCTCTATATATTAACCTCCGTAAATTATGCCTTCCAGTGGTCACTCATTAGATTCATCTTTATCGACAACAGCCAAAACATCTGGACCAAATATCTGAGGCTCAATGGTGGTGACATAACAGTAACTTGGGGTGCAAGTATCACATCCCTGGTCTGTACAATTCTCGCAGACTATACTATTGTGTGTTGTGTATACCCATTGTCGACCCCTTCTTCAAGTTTAGTTCATATAAACCAAAACTATAGATCTGGCGCTGTGGATGGTCTGGGGTCAACGTTACCTGTTTGTTCTCCTCCCAAGTCTTTGTCTATGTTGTGCCATTAGTATGTAAATCCATGTCATATGAGACATCACTTTACCTGAATATTGGAGTAGCATTCAAGTCCATCGACCTGTACAACAGACTCACCAATGCAGGCGGCAATATCTCGCTTCTCACAGCGCTTTATGCAGCCTTCATTCTGATTACAACACTATGGTGCACTTTACTTATCATCTTCCGTATTTTGACTGTTGGAAGGGCTTCCAGAGCAAGTGATGGAGTTGGTGGTGTGCTTCGAGCATATCGGCATATCATTGAAGTCCTAGTCGAATCCTCAGCTCTCTATTCAGTCACATTGATCCTATATATGGTCTTCTTTGCTCGCAAGGATTGGGCATCCTATTACCTCGATTCCTTAACCGGGATCATAAGGGTACGCAAATATTTTCTCCTGGTTTGAGTCAATCTCTCGAGCACAACTTCACATAGGGCATTGCTCCGACTGTCCTTATTGGGCATGTTGCAGCAGGACATGCTTGCCCTGATGACACCTGGGAAACGAGTATAACGTCTTCGCTTCGCTTCGGAGAAGATCAGGCTATGCAACACTCCCAGGAGGATTCCATGACAAGCACCATTTCTGACAGCGATCTCGAGGCTCAGGTTGAACGTGACTCAGGGGAGGAACCAACAACTGAGCAAATAGGCTCTCGGGAGGCTCAGCCTGAGACTGAGAACAGAGATGAAGATTGGAACACAATACATGTTGTAGCAAGGTGATGATGGGGAGTCCTTGATGTACTCAGAAATGCACACACAGTGCATGCTGCATGTTCTTGATGAAGTCATATTTCAATCCTCCCATTTCACTACCCAACTTTATTCATGCAGGTTTTTGATGCCGCTCAGAATACCATAGACAGGTCTCCTATCCTTAGTTCTGCTTGTAGGGTCGACTGACTCGAAGACAGTATATAGAGATACACTAAGTATCACAATCAACATGTCCATATATTCCTCTTGATCATTGACTGGCACCTATGTTCAAGGCTCAAGCTAGCAGACATGTAATTGCATAAGGGTAGAGCATGAATGGCAATTCATCCAAACCAAGAACATCTATGCACATGCAAGATGAAGGGACAGTTTAATCACTGATCTATGATTTCAGAGTCCGCCTGTCTGTTAGACCCGAACTTCATGTGACTATAGACAGGTCTAGACTCTGGCTGTCTCGCATTCGGACAATCACCGGAGAATGACTTGAGTGTCTCTAGCTCAGCGAAGAAGGACTAAGTTCTTAGTCAAGTTCTTTAGTGAGAGTAAAGTATGGTGTAGATAAACTTTAGCTTGAAGCTGGGGATATACAGTGAGAGCTACACTACTTATATAGGAAAACTGAAGCACTAATAATAGAACGACATCTGTGGTTGTCATATGGAGAACAGTGGGAAGCAGTGAGGTAGTCAGGCAGTAATCGTGAGCCATAGTACCATCGTTGAGAACGTCCGTTATGGTTGTGGTAACTGTGGTTAAGTGCTTGAGATATGATGAGATAGCAATAAGTGCTTGATAAGATAAGATAAGAGGAAAAATTGTAACATTACCCCCTTGTTAAGACAATCGTCCCGATTGTCATGGCTCGTCTTCGGGGGAGTCAAGTTGTCGTGACAGTTCGTTACTCCAATATTCATCTATAAGGTCCTTCCATAGGTCTTCGTTGGGGTTTTTGACCCATTTCTGGAGTCCATTCTGTTGTTGGGCCTTGTAGTATATGATGCTGTCGCGGTATTCATGGTCGAGGATCATGGTGACGGCTGTCGTGGGGTCTTTGGTTACAATTTTGGCTACGTCGACCCATCCTGCTTGTTGGATCTTGTCTTCATAGTCTTGGATCACTTCCTGAGCATTCCCCATCTCGGTGTCTTGTACCCATGAGTTTATGTTCTCAGGTCCACCCCTTCCACTTGACCAAGTAATCCACGGCATCTTGTGCCTTTTGCCCCTTCTTTCCTCTGATTTTACGGGTTCGGGAATCAAGTACTTCCTCCACTTCGTATTGTTCTTCATCATCGATGAGGTCTGGCGGTGGTGGTGGTGGTTCTCCTGACTCGGGAATGAGGACGGGGTGAACAGAGATAATAGCTTCTCATTGAAACACGGGTGTATTTTCCAATGGGGCGGGAGTTTCAGCTTGTACACTGATGCTCCAGACTTTTCGAGGATTTCGAAAGGTCCCACTTGTTTGTCGTTGAGTTTTTTCTTGGGCCGGGGTAGGTGGAGGTTCGCGGCATCAAGCCAGACCTGGTCTCTGACCTTATACTCGGTTGCGGGGCGTTTCCTTTTGTCATATTGGACTTTCATTTGTTCTGCCGCCTTCTGCAGGGCCGTTTGTGTTTGTTTATGGACTTCTGCCATGGCTATGGTGAATGTCCCAGTGGTTTGGGTTTAAGAAAGGGGAGGTTCGAATGGAGTCTGGTATGAGTTGTGGGGTTGCAGCCATAGAGTGCCATGAAC
This sequence comes from Armillaria mellea, assembly GCA_030407055.1. NCBI lineage: Eukaryota > Fungi > Basidiomycota > Agaricomycetes > Agaricales > Physalacriaceae > Armillaria > Armillaria mellea. Next base: position 175,326 of record JAUDZF010000030.1, on the reverse strand, counting down.
GGACTTTTTCCAGTGGCTGAGTGAATTTGGTTGTTGTGGGCGAACTCTGCCATTGGCAACCAGTCGCTCCAGTCATCTTGTCGGTATGAGACGAAAGAGACGAAGATAGCCTTTGAGCTCTTGATTGACCCGCTCGGTCTGTCCATTGGTCTGAGGGTGAAAGGCGGTGGAGGCATTTGGCGTGATGTCCAGGATTCGGTATAGGTCTTTCATAAATGTTGAAACGAATTGGGGACCGCGATCAGATATGACGACTGAGGGCATGCCGTGCTTCACATAGACATGGTCTCAGAGTATTTTGGCCCATCCCTCGGCCGAGAGCTCGATGTTGCAGGGGACCGGGATGATGGCCTTTGAGAATCTGTCTACAATGACAAGGAGGGCATCGTAGCCTTTGGACTCAGGTAGTCCGGTGACCATGTCAACCGATATATGGGTCCATGGTTCTGATGGGATCGTGTTTGGATGGAGCGGTGCTACCTTTGCTTGGGTGCTTGTCTTGGCTCGTTGGCAAGCCTTGCAGCCTTTGACATATAGCTCTATATCCTTTTTGAGCTTCGGCCACCAGTACTCTCGTTGGATGAGCTCTTTGGTCTTTTCTATGCCTGGATGTCCAGCGGTGATGTGGTCATGGCTTTGGGCGATGATCTCTCCTCGAAGAGTGTGGTCTCTTGGGACATAGACTCGTCCGTCATAGAACAGGAGACCATCCTTCTGGGTGATTCCTCGTTCATGGTTAAGGGAGTTCACGATGCCTTGATCCCAATCTTCCTTTCGCCGAAGTGCCTTCTGGACTCTCGAATGTACCTCCATGGTGGTGGGCATGATGAGAGCTCTAAAGTGTTCTGGTTGGAGAACGACGACATCGTCGTTGTCGTCCTTCCCTTGGTCATGATCGTCTCGTCGGGAGAGGAGGTCGGCTTTCTTGTTGGCAATGCCGGGTTGGTGGTGAAGTACAAAATGGTATTCTGCAAGCTCAGTGACCCAGCGTGCTTGGCGTCTGTTTAACTTCTGGGGCTTTCGGAAATACTGGAGGTTTTGATGGTCCGTCCAGATTTCGATGTCCTCAGCAGCACCCATGAGGTAGTGCTGCCATTCGGATAACGCAAGCATGATTGCAAGTAACTCCTTGTTGTAGATTTCGTAGATTCGTTCTGTTACCATGAGGGCCTTGGACATGAATGCTACTGGTCGCCACTTTCCTTCCTGCTGCTGGCTGAGGATGGTGCCAATGGCTCCATCGCTTGAGTCAGCTTCCACCTTGAATCAGCCTTTTTCTGTTGGTATGGCAAGCACTATGTCTTCTGCCATCTGCTTCTTCAGCTGCTGGAACACCTGATTCTGGGCAGTTCCCCACGTCCATTCCGCTTTTCCGGTGAGCTGGGTGAGCGGTCGGACGATCTTTGAGTAGTCACAGATGAATTTTCGATAGAAGTTGGTGAATCCAAGGAATGACTGGAGCTCTTTTTTCTTGATAGGCGTTGGCCATTCGGTGATTCCGGTGACTTTAACCTGATCCATTTGTACTGAGTTCTCACTGATGATCACTCCCAAGTACTCGGTTTCCAATACTTCAAATTCGCACTTCTCTGCCTTGAGGAATAGTTTGTTTTCTCAGAGGTGTTGGAGTATGCAGCGCACAATTCGACGGTGTTCATCGAGACCTTTGGTGAAGATAAGGATATCGTCGAGGTAAATGGTGACCTTCCCCTCGGCGATTAGGTCCTTGAATATGTTGTTCATCATCCACTGAAAGGTGGCCGGGGAGTTTGTGAGGCCAAAGAACATTACAGTGGGTTCGAAGAATCCTCTGTTGGTTCGGAATGCAGCCTTCTCCTCATCTCCCTCCTTGATCCTGACGTTGTTGTATCCCCAACGAACATCGAGTTTGGTGAAGTATTTGGCCCCCTGGAGCTTGTTGATGAGTTTGGAAATGAGCGGGAGCGGGTATCGGTTCTTGATCGTCATTTTGTTTAGTTTTCAATAGTCTTGGACGGGACGAAGGGAGCCGTCTTTCTTTTTTACAAAGAAGAAAGGGGACGTGAAGGGGGATTTGGATGGACGAATTTGTCCGGACTCCAAGTTCTCATCCAGGAACTTGTCCAACTGTTCCTGTTTGTTTCGGTTCAAGGGGTAGACTTTGCAGTCTAGTGTGGACTTGGCGTTTGGGACGAGTTTGATGGCATGGTCCCACTGTTTTTGTTCGGGAAGGTCGTCAAAGTTTTCTTTTGAAAACAAGTCATGGTATGAGCAATAATGCTCGGGTACCATTTCTTTGAAGGTCTTCTTCAGCTTGTCCATATTGGCCTGGGCTGCTAGGTCATTTGCGTGGTGTACGGTGTGAATGACGAGCTCCTCCTGCATGTTGACTGTGAGGATGGTTTCTCCTTCTTCCAGCTCTTCATCCCATCGGTCGTTGGGGTCTGCGTCAGGGAGCGGGAACAGGTTTTTCATGCATTGGCAGCAACTGAAGATGATCATGCCCATTTTCCAGTTGATAACTGGGTTGTGGCGTTTGAGCCAGTCGTGGCCGAGGTAAAGATCCTTCGAGCCGAGGTCAGTGACAGCTAAGTCAATTCGTTTGCTGTGGCCCCCAATGGTGATGTGGAGTTCCACAAATTCAGTGATGTTTCCTGCCTTGTTTCTGGTCCCGTCGGCATTGTAGACAGGGATGGGAGCAGTGGCTTTCCTGGTGTCGAGCTGGTGGCTCTGGACATAGGAGCAGTTTATGGAACTGCCCATACAGCCACTGTCTATAAGAGCGTGGGCGGTCAGGATCTGGTTGTTCGTGGTGGTTTCGAGTTGGACATTGAGCATGAAGTCTCGCCCTGTCAACTTAGTTCCTTGGATGTAGCGGATCGGCTGTTGGAGTTCATAGAGCATCTCCAGGGCTGGCTCATCTCCAAGTTTTAGCCCTTCTATGATGTCGCCGACAATTTCGCCAATGCGGTCTCGGTGAACCCAACAGTGGAGGGTGGCGATGGCTTCGCTGTCGGTGCATGCTTCTCAGATGGCATGGAGGGTCCATTCTGCCCTGAAGGGCTTTAGCCATCGGTCGGGGGGCAGAAGTGGGGGAATGGCTCGAGGAAGGGGGGAAATGAATTCGGGATAGTTCTTGGTGTCCCACTTTTCTTGGGCTGCACTTTCTTTCTGCTGTTTCGCCCACCACCTTTGGTAGGCCATGTTGTCTTCTTCATCTGGGACTTCTACCATTGTAACAGCATGCTCCCTTTTTACCACCTGGGCGCTAGCAGGTCCAGGTCCTATGGCTTTCTTGGTGTCCTTGGCCGGTTGTGCGCCTTCATCGGGGTTAGGTCGGGTAGCATCGTGGAGATGCCCACTTCCAGTCTGAACGCCAGGGCTAACCCTTCGAGGGTCAGGGGGCTGATCCGTGAACGTTGCATTCTTGTCGCATGAACTGTGACTGCCATTACCTACTGGCACCAGCAGTCAGGTGGGATTGTGCTCTGCTGCCTCACCGCTTCCGACTCGGTGGTTCAGTTGTTTCTCTAATCCTTCCCTATTGGCGTCTCTCCCTTCCAATGGGTTGGATGGTCGTGGGGGTCTGGGGCGAGGGAGTCCTGCTTGAGTCTTCTGGGAACCCTTACCCGTGGTTCCTGTGGCTTCGTAGGGCCACTTCCCAGAGCCTTTCCCCATGAGGGTATTCAAGCTCTGTTTAGCCAGTCCCACAGAGGCGTTCCCCCTGAGGGGTTCACATGCAGGCAGTTCCCATATTAGGGGTTCTGGCAAGTTTGATGGGAGGCTCTCTGCCAACTCCGAAGAGTCTTTTCCCTGTTCGGCATCAGAGGAATTGCCCTCTTCAGCGTTTGAGTCTGGGTTGTCCAGTTGTGCTAGGACAGCGTATCGGTTCGATTCTGTGTGTACTGGTTGGCTAGTCATGGTAGGAACATTAAAAGCGGGTATATTGTGGGATGTGGTATGTAAAACATGTGACGTGACTAAAGAAGTATCATAAGCCCCACCAGGAGGACAGAAAAGCGCACCAGTATGAGAGGAGGAGGTTGTCGAAGGGGAATCAAGCCCTTGATGACCTAATCTTTTACCTCCTCTATCTTTGACCTGGTCTCCGGCTCGGGTTGCTGCTCGATGACTACTAAGGAGCAAATGTCCTTGAACTCTCTCCTCTTCAGGCAGTCCTTGGACATGTGCCCCTTCTTCTTGCAACGGTAACACCTCCCCTCTCTTTATAGGATGTCTATGTCCATGGCTTGATCTTGCCCTCTGTACGTAGTCCATCTTCCGGACCCGGCGTACCTGCTGGTGGTCTTGTCCTGGCCCAACTGCTTGGCCAGTGTCGAACCTGTGGCCTCAGCTGGTTTGCTGGGGCTTTGGTTCTGGTTTGATGCTCTGGGCTTACTGCCTTGTTGGTGGTCCAGTCGGCGCTTGTCAGGGCATCCAAGCATCTGTTCAAAGATTGCTTGCTTGGTGCAGTCGATGTAAAGCTGGGAGATGCACTCTTTCCATTCAGGGTAGGTCTCGGGGGTGCGAATGCCTTGGTTGGTGATGGTCTTGGCATAACTCTGCGGGATTCCCCACCTGACAGCCTGGACCATTTTTCCTCTCTCCCCCTCATCATGTCGGAGTCCTGCCAACTTGGCCTGGATTTCTATGGCCTGGAAGAAGTCGTTGGCGTTTCCGCTGCCCATTCGTATCTCATTCATCTTCTTCTCATGCTGTTGCTCAATGGCAGGGTCAGAGAATTGTTGTTGGATGAGTTGGCAGTACCCATTCCAGCTGGGGTATTGGACTTGTTGGGCATTCGCATCGTAGAAGTCGGGTCTTCGGTGTACCCACCAATCCTTTGCAGGGCCTTTCAGTAGGGAGGATGCGAGTTGGATTTTAATCAAGGAGTATGGGAAGTAAACCTCGAAGGAGGCAAAGTATGAGTCGCAGTCCCCTAGGTAGCGCTCAATGTCGTCGTGGGCCCCAGCAAACTTGTCTGGGAGTTCGTGCATTGTTGGTCACACCTGCAGGAAGGGCTCTTGGGTCACTGCGGTCCCGACCGGTGGTGCAAAGGGTGGTCGTCCTGGGATTCGGAGTGGTTTCGGCAGTGACCATCTGTCGCTTTCGCTACTAGACGAAGGGGAGGATGGGGGTTTGTATTTGGCCAGTTTGCCATCCACATCATTGATCCGTTTTGCTAGGTCGAAGCAAGCGGTTCTCCAGTGGTTGACCTCGGCTGTGAGGGACTCAAGAGTGGGGGGCGTCTGAGGTGGTGGGGGGTCGGTTGGTGGTTGGGCGTCTCTAGGCCAGTCAGGCTCAGGGTCTACATCAATATTCAACCCTGCCCCGGCGAGGAGGTGGCTTGTGCCTGGTTCGTGATAGCCGTGATGCCGTTGTCGGCTTCTTGGCTGAGGAATTCGTGGGGGAGGGGAGTCTGGGAGGGGTTCGGGGTATGGAACGTAGTCTAGCGTATAGGGGCCATATTGCGAAGGAAATGTATTGGGGCCATATTGCTCAGCCGTTCCGAAGGTGTCTGTATTGTAGTTAAAAGTATCAAAATTACTCCAGGGCATCCCTAGCCCTGGACTCGGCATGTTCCTGTTCATATTGTCAGGTGAGTATGAGTAGGATGACTCCCATTTCTCTTTCCTCTTCTCTAGTTTTCTCTCGTATCCCGTAGATTCGATGGCCGGCGGAGGTTGGGTATAGTTGTCCGTTGAGATTGGCGTGTATGCAGGCCCTGATGGTTTCGTTCCTCCCCCTTCAGGGAATGTCGTCTCCTCAATTGATGGCCAGCCACTCGTCCATGTCTGGGCAAATCGGGGAGTGCCAGCCGCCTCGGTTTTTGAGGTTGTTGTGCTGTAACTCCCATGCGGCAGACTGGGTGGGCCCGAGTATGTCTCTGTCGACTTGGGAGAGAGCCGGCCAGTCGTAGTCCGCACTCCTTGGGTTGAAGGGGTCGCCGGGGTCGGAATGATGAAGGAAGATGTCATCAAGCTTGTCATTTTCGGGAGCAGGGGAGGGAGTGCGAGGGGGGGTGGCGGGCTGGGGCTCGAGGGGGATTGCTTCCTACTCGGGGGAGTGTAAAATGATTGGGAGGACAGGCCGCTCGTTAGTGTGGGGCTCTTCCTCGGGGGCAGGGTGGACCATTTCTTCGTCTTCCTCCTCATCTTCTGGAAACTGCTCGAAGGTGCCTCGGAGCTCCCACTCGTTTCTGATGACTCGGATTTGGAATCCCTCGAGACTAACGGGTCTCTCGGGGAGAGCAGGCTCGACATAGGTGGGCGGGATACTCGCCTCATATCTCCCAAGAAGGTACTGGCTGAGGTCGTAGGCTTCTTGAGCAGTCGGGGGCCTGTCTGTGATAATCTGTGGCGCTGGAAAGGGTTCGTCCAAGGAGATGGACTCGAGGGTGTCGCGGTCTGGGGAAGGGGTTCGGGGAACTCCTCTGGGTCGACTTGGCCTGGGGGTGGCATTTCGGAGGGGAGGGTCCTGCCAAGGCAGGAACTTATCGCTGGAGTTGGCGGTGAAGCCGTGTCAGTGGACGGGGTGGTCGACGAGGTCCTGTTGCAAGGCAGGAACGGGTTGTTCGATTTGAAAAGGGGGGACATAGCTGGTGGGTGGCTGGGGCCAAGGGCGATGCTCCCTGAGTTGTCTGAGGAACTGTCATATGTCTTCTTCATACTTGAGGGTGAGGGCGATGATAGAGAAGATCACCAAGGATCCTAGTATGATGGAGACGGCAATTATGATGGCTTATTCAAAGTTCTGCATGGGTTGGTTTCTTCATGGTGAACGGTGAGAAAACCAGAAGGAAGCTTCGAGCTAATTGTTAGACCTGAACTTCATGTGACTATAGATGAGTCTAGACTCTGGCTGTCTCACGTTTGGACAATCACCAGAGAACGACTTGAGTGTCTCTAGCTCAGCAAAGAAGGACTAAGTTCTTAGTCAAGTTCTTTAGTGAGAGTAAAGTATGGTGTAGATAAACTTTAGCTTGAAGCTGGGGATATACAGCGAGAGCTACACTACTTATATAGGAAAACTGAAGCACTAATAATAGAATGACAACTGTGGTTGTCGTATGGAGAACAGTGGGAAGCAGTGAGGTAGTCAGACGGTAATCATGAGCCGTAGTACCATCGTTGAGAACATCTGTTATGGTCGTGGTAACTGTAGTTAAGCGCTTGAGATATGATGAGATAGCAATAAGTGCTTGATAAGATAAGATAAGAGGAAAAATTGTAACACTGTCAGTAATCTTTCACAGGCTCGCAGAGTCATGTTGGCCCTGGGATTTCCTACTTCCTGAGCGAAGGGCCTTCATGTGTATATAGACTTGTGTAAAGGTTGATCCAGGATAAGCAGAGTGGGTGATGATTTCTTCATGTATCTGGCAACAGGTTAGATGAGACTAGTCCATAGCATGCAGAACGATTCATGTATATGTGTGGATGACGAAGTCATTGCATAACCAGGGCAGTTGCATGGAATGGCATGTCGTTCATAGATATTTGGGTTGACATTGAGTACCATTTGCAGGTTCATTGTCATATAGGATCCAGAGCATCAACTGTTGAGCAGATTATACGAGCAATATGAAAAGTTGCAGTGGAGATGGTGGTGGTCCAATCAGAACTGATGCACCGCCAAATTTCATGAGAATTCGACACAGTCCAGGTAAGCGTCAACTCTCTTCTCTGACCTTGACAGTAACTTGAAGTACCTCTCTCTCACATTTTCCTGCCACAATGATTCACCATATCAGTGTCACACAGAATAAGTAGACAACCCGGATACTAGAAAAACAAATACATACAACATATTCGCCAAAAATCTTGGACAGCTTCCACTGGTTACAGTTTGCGGTGATAGTCATTATTTTCCAACAGTTCAAAGCGGCTACATTGGAATTATCTGACATTCAATTACAAAAGATGTGCCCATCTCCTTCTGCCTCAAATGTGACAAACAGGATAGTGCCGTGTCGAACAGATAGATGAAAGCAGTATAATGGTATGATCTTTTCCTTGGGGGTCAATGCCCTCATAAACTCCCGTAAAAATGTATCCAAGATGTTGAAGGAGAGGTGCTCGACTGTCATTTATGTTACTGTACAGTGAGTGAGCCATCAGAACATACAAGATCACATGACTCACAAAACTTCCAGGTTCTGCTGCTCCAGAAAACACAATGAGACACTGACTGGGATGATCTTATGTCATCAAGTAGGACCTCTAAATGGTGGGAAATAAACAAGGTGCTGAGACAAAGACAATGGGAAAGATAGGGCGATATTGTTGAATGCCCAGGATGGCCGTAACTGATTGTCTCTTCCATTTTGTGATCCCTCCACAGAAGCCCTAGCCTGGAGGCAGAAAGAAACAAAGAGTGCCAACATGAGATAGTAGTAATGCCAAAGCAACGCAGCATCCTTGCAGTTGTCAAGTCGCATCCTGACATACGGACAGCGAAAACAGAGTCACGTAAAAGTACGAGTGGATGCCTGTAGGTGCAAGGTTCGAAGCGGAGTTAGCTCCTGGTTCCAAAACTGGTTCGGCAACTCTCTAAAATATGTCGCCATGGCATGGCTGACATTGGCCTTGACAGATGCTGCGCCCAGCCAATCTAACACTTTGAAAGACAGAATTGAGAAGGAGAAGAATTAACCAATAAATGTAACATTATTTGAGTCCCTTGGAACAGCTCACTTGAAGGAAATACAAATATTTCTGGGTGGGGGACGTAATGAGAGCAGATATGAATACACGGCATGTACACGGCATAGATACAGCCGTACCACGGCAATATTGCCATGACCCCTAATACTCTGACCCCTGACTCCGCTCGTCTGAGGTTGACTCTTATCTCTTTCTTCTTTGCGATGCCTCGAGGGTCACGATGGATTCCGACGACGAGCTGCCGCACTGGAGTGTTCTCATAGGATGTAAGATCTTCTTTCGGACACGTCGTTTCAATTCTCTATCAACTAACGCGTCCATTAGGCAAGATCGGCGGCAGCGGTAACGACGGTATCCAGAACAAAGAAGCCAAACCAGGGAAACGCAAAGCTTCCAGCTCGCCCCAGTCAAACGTAAAGACGAAAGTTCTTTTAAAGTCTCCCAAGAAGCGCCGAACGAATACGGGGAAAGGTGCGTGTAGTGTTCCTAATGTCAGGTACATCATGATCGCTTATAGTTGCTTTTCAACAGCCAAGGCCATTCTTGCTGTCTCGGAAATTATCGAGATATCATCTGACGATGAACAAGTCAGCTGCCCCACTGCTGTTCGGTCGCGTAGCAAGAACACAAAGTCGCTTTTCAACACGAACGTAGAGAAGCGACGGGAGCTAGGAGCTCGAAGTCCTGGTACGTGCATACTCAGATGAATTCTTTATATCAACATCCTGACACCATGTTCTCTAGAATCAAATAGCATGTCAGCACACGGCACGCGCGACCATACAACGACACTTCCCTCACGCCCATCAAAGTCATACTTTGGGCGGCTTTTCACGGGCCAGAAACTGGATTTTGTACCACGTACGCCAAGTAAGTCGGTCAGTGAATCGGTGAATATGGCTTCGGGGAAGGAGAGGGATGAGGATGCGCGTTCAATGACATTGGACACGCCGACGGACTCGGAAGCGCCAGTGAACTTGTCGCGAACATATTTCGAGCGCATATGCAAGTGGGTTGGTCACGATGTAGATTTCAATGTGGGAAGGGTGAATTTGAGGGGATCTAACACGTTGTAGTACTATTGATTGACGACAAAAGCGTCGATTTCGAGGGCTTTTTACTTTTAGAGGCCACAATCCTTTTTCGTTTTAAGATACCTATTCATTATTCCATCTACTCATTTAGTGTGTACATTTTACTACCAAGAATCGAGCAAGGTTTTGCGAAGGCGCGTCGAGTCAGACGGCACTTCCCGAGTTTACATGCCAGTATCGTTCTTTAACAGCTCAGATGCTGCTGAAAAATGTGATACTTAGTATAATGTACTCCGAAAGTACACTTCTATCCATTTCCGAGGGTATGAACCACGGTTTGGAACATCTGTCGATCGAGAGAATCCGTTTCATCTACGAACAGTACTTCTAACTTTATAAGTGTGACCCCATCGGACACCTCTACCACCCCAAGGACCTTAGTCAATTCTCACCTGCAAGGGTCGAGTCGCAACTTTGCTTAGGTCGAGTCTGGCTCGACCACTGCTGGGAAAACCACCCTGGGACTAGCGTTGGTACATCCAGTAAATACGAAGGAAAAGCAGCAGATGCTTAATGAAAACGAAGAACGAGAAGATGGTCGTCGGGGCTCCGTCAAAGAAGAAAAGGCGCCCAAAACGGTGTCAAGGTGGAGCAAGATTGCCTGCATTTTTTGACACGATCCGAGACGTTTTTTTTCGATGTGCGACTTGTTGACCCTAGCGTCAGTTCAGCGGTTCTCCTGCCGGCGTTCAGAGAGCCGGTAAATCACAAGGCGCAACCCGACAGATGCGGGGACAACAGCCTCGGAAATTAAGCGGCTAATGCACGGGCAAGGGGTCGGGAACATTAATCAGAGGAAGCCTTGCAGATCTCCGAGCTGCTGTTTCGGAGTATACCTCACGAAACTCGTCATTGGGTCTGATGAAACGGAAGGGGCGGCTGAATTGGTGTATCTCAGAAGACCTAGCTTGAAATGGCACCTGCCAACATACTGCACCATCTCTTGTACCGAGGTCGTTGTGATCGTCGGAATTTCTTGGTAGGGTGTAAAAAAACTCAGTCTGTTATTGAACGACGTCCATTCGACGTCACGAGCGATAGGATCCAACCCAGTTATTTAGTAACAATGGGGAACAATGTGAGAGCTTGCAGTCTGTGGTGACATCCTCGTCCGAATGTCAAGGTCATCCGCCATTCACGACATGCCAAGCTGAGTGTGGAGTGAAATGTGACAGCGTCCAGTGTCTTCCATCATAATCAGTAGGCGAAGCATTCTGCAAAAGCTGGTCCAAAGCCAGTATTGACCTTCTTGATCGGTATGTTGATGTCTGGGCTACCTTGGCTTTGAATTCAACGTAAAGATACGCAACTTGAAACAGACATGCATTTTTTTCTTTCCGTAGGAAGCATACTCGAAAACAGACATGTCAGAGAAAAGCGCGAATCTACTCCAGACCACCCCTGGCCTTCTTCCCACGCAACTTCTTTGGTGGTGAGGGCTTGGGCTCCTTTTGGGCAGCAATGAGAGCGGAAACACGGGCGAGAGCAGCCTAGATGAAGAAACATGTGTTAGCATCATGTCTGTGAATGAAAAGAGAGGATAAGAAAGAAGAAATGTTATCGCCAAAGAGTCGGTGAGTCGCGTATAGTAAAACGAGCGGGCCACCGATAGCGACATGGCGAGGTATCCAACAGAGTTTGATCGACTCTGAAAGAGTAATTGATCTTGCAAACATGTCCACGCCCAACTTTCATGCACTTTTCAGTGACTTCCAGTGGGTTCTAACGAGAGTGCATCGGGGAATGAAAGAGAGAAAAAGGATGGAAGTAATCAAAAAGAGAAGAACTTCTCACAGTACGGAGGTCTGGCCTGTATCCCTTCTTCGCGGACTGCGAGGCGATACCGAGGGCACGGCGTGTTCCCGATCGTGGGCGGATGTAAGTGACTGCTTTTGCAGAGGCGACGGCATGGGGAGAAGCCTTAGGCTTGCGGGTGGTGATTTTCACGCCAGCGGGCGAATCGGAGACGCCAATGGTCTGCAAAATACAAGAGCATTCATTATCCTTCCGGTCAGATACGAAACATGCTACACACCTTGGCATTAACCAGGCCAGAGTACTTGTATGAGTGAAGGTTCCGTAGGTTACCCTAAGCGAAATTTCAGGATTCATATGCTGGGAAAGAATGATCAAGACGAACGTACAGGCTCCCTGGAGAATATGGGCCCTTCGGGAACTCGCTTCACAATGAAGGAGCTGTTGTTCTGTTGGAGTGAATCAGTACTTGTGCCCCATGAGTGCACTGAAAGCAGCCTACGAACGCGGACAAGGAGCCATTGGAGGTCTGAAGACATTTTGAAAGTACGACTGGCGACGATGAGGACGTTCTCGAGAAAAGCAAGTGATCGGTGGCTGAGAGCAACTGTACAGCTGGCTGCAGGACAACAAGGACAAGTACTGAGAAGGCTTTGCCAAGCAAGGCACTACATCGACCCTCCACCGATCACACAGAACTTCCGAACTTGTCGCCCGACGCCCGCTGCTTATGAATTGTTTACACTCGTCGATTTGTTCTGCCGATCTTTATTGAATTGTCGCTCAACAAACTTATGCGAGCGCTCTGTCATCTTGTTATTCAGACCCTTCCGCCACCAGCTTCTGGCGGATAATGACGAAGCACAATACTTACCAGCAAAGGACGCATGGCTCCATGTGCTCCTGGGTTCTCCTCTTCGACGGACGTCTCAGTGATAGGGCGAACGATGGTATCTCAATACCCGATCTACACCCATGCTTAGTGTTCCGTGAATATTTTACCTGTCACCCAATGGACTTCCGTTGACACTCGGAATGGTTACGTACTAAATTGAAAGAAGGCATAAGGCTATCGAAGATATCCGGTGGATTCGTCCGGCAATCGAGGATTCTGGCCTTTAGTTCAATGTATAAAAGCAGCGTCACCTTTGGCTTAGTAGCACCATCACTAGTCTCTTCCCATAATGGCTTCTCCACCCCCTTCACACTCTCGCACGACTTCTGCGCAGACACAAGTCGTCGACGAATATCCTGAATTCCAAAAGGTTTCCACCCCTCCCAATGGAGAGAGCGACTCGTTGAATGAATATTCGCTCGAGGCAACGATCCCACCGAACCATTTGAACAGGACGCTCGTCCTCTGCTTTGACGGAACTGGTAAGTCCTGTCGGATCTATGAAATAACGCAACTGACTCCTTCATGATGTTTAGGGGATCAATTCGACAGTGATGTATGTCCATCCATCCCTTGCGCAGCTCAGGAACTCACCACGTCGGCGTAGAACTCGAACGTTGTCAACTTCTTCTCGCTGCTGAGGAAAGATGACCCTAAGGAACAGCTTGTGTATTACCAGGTAATTGTATTATCTTCTTCTTCCTGTCTATGACCTGACAGTTCCTTGAAGGCCGGTATTGGGACGTATAATGCCCCTGAGATAGCTTCGCCTATCGCTGCAAAGCTCAGCAGAATTGTCGATAGCATGATTGGTGTTCATCTTGATGCCCATGTTATGGGTAAGTAATTGTATCCGCTTCCGGCCAATTGTATTGATTAACCAAGTTGTCTAGGTGGATACGAATTCCTCATGCAGAATTGTATGCACGGTCTTACCCATTTATGTTTACCTCGCTAATCTCATGACACCTCCATAGACGAAGCCAATGATAAGATTTGTATTTTTGGGTGCGTTTTCTATTCAATACGTTGTCATTGGACAAAGCCAACTGAAATGCACATAGGTTCTCCCGCGGTGCCTATGTCAGTACAGTTTGATACACATCTCCACCGTTTCTGACCATATATGTCTAGACGGCACGAGCGCTCGCAGGGATGTAAGTCGGCGTTCATACTTCTCTGGAGATACATTTCTAATTTTGACGTCCTCAGGATTCACAAGGTACGATAATCATACCCGGTGCAGAACCTTGGCTATACCAATAATATCGCGCCCTTAGGTCGGACTTCTACCTCGATGCAACCACCAACAAGTTCCGTTCGCCTACCGTATGTACTCGCGCGAAGACGACCTAGGCTGGGCCCAAAGCGCGGCTTTCAAAAAAGCCTTCTCCATCGACGTCGACATCGAATTCCTAGGCGTTTGGTAAGAAGAAAGCTTCTTTCGCCTTTCATATACACTCAATTGACACTTCGATAGGGACACCGTAGATTCGGTAGGGATCATTCCTCGCCGTCTCCCCTTCACCGCTTCGAATACGCACGTGCGCCATTTCCGTCATGCATTGTCCTTGGATGAACGCCGGGTCCGCTTCAAACCCGCCTTATGGCACCGTGTTCACCCCACTACGGCCCAGCTGGGCGTACAGCCTGGCGAAATGCCCAAGGCGCCGCCGCCCAAGCGTCACGAACAATCCTTGAATGTAAAGCCAAAGCCACACCACCAGAAGTCTCTCATCCAGCATGAAAGAGAGTTTGAGGCATCCTCGACTTGCCACACGGATAACACGCCCACCGATGTGGAAGAAGTGTGGTTCTCAGGTTGTCATTGCGGTTTGTACCTTTACTTTACGTCTCACAAATACAGCACTGACCTTTTCTCAGATGTTGGCGGAGGATCCGTGGCCAACGATGTTAATAACAGCTTGGCACGTATTCCCTTACGCTGGATGATCAGGCAATGTTTCCTCCTGAACACGGGTATCCTATTCCATCGCGAGATGCTCAAGCCGTTTGGAATAGAACCTTCAAACTTGTACCCGGTCGTGAAGCCTCGTCCGCCCCCGATTACGAGCCTCCCATCCTCGACCGAGGCTAGTAGTGACACCGTCTGCGAAGAAACAGAAGATCTCAAAGACGCACTCTGCCCCTTATACGATCAGCTCTCGCTTGTACCTGCTTGGTGGATCTTGGAGTTAATACCAGCCAGAATAAGGTACCAGAAGCACGACGATACCTGGTCCAAAACCGTGACGTATGTCCACCGTATCTCTCGATGAAGAGGATAACTCTGACCGCCACCCACAGTGTGAACGCCGGTGCCCCAAGGCATATTCCGCGCCAAAAGATGCAGGGCGTCAAAGTCCATCGTACAGTGAAATTAAGGATGGAGTCTGAGAATGTTGCAGGAGGTAAATACGAGCCCAAGGCTGGCTGGAAAGTGGAGCCTATTTGGGTTGACTAAAAGGCTTCCACATATGCGAACGAACACTTTTTCAGCTTTCCTTATTATGCTACTATGATACCGCAACATGTTACTGCAAGTTTCGTACATACTCAATCAGGCCCCTAAAACATGATTAATGACACTTTTTTCTTGACAAGTCAATACACGTACCGCACAGACCGGCCTGTCATGCCCTTTTCAAGGTAAGGAGTGGGACGGGTTACCTAGGATGCATAAGTTAGCATTCCTGCAGTCCTCCCGGTTCGCGCACTTACCTCCATAGTACCGGCGATATCAATGTGCGCCCATTTCAGGGAAGGCTCATCACCATCAATTCCCTCAACAAATGCCTTCAAGAAAAGCGCTGCCGTACAACTTCCAGCAGGTCTTCCACCGGTCTAAATGCGTTGCGTCAACAAAGCAAGAAGACTGAGAGCATGACCTTTTTGCTCACGTTGCACAGGTCAGCATTTGACGAATAGATCTGGGGACCATAATCATCGTCCAATGGCATACGCCAGAACCTATCGAATTCAGTTTCTCCCGCGACGCGGAGTTGGTCCCAGAGCTGATCTGACGTGGTGAATACACCAGAATACAAATCTCCAAGCGCGATGTCCATGGCACTAAGGAGGCGATCAGCCCGAATAGAGGAAGAGGTGGGCCCGATAATGGTACGTACCCAGTCAGGGTGGCCACATCGATAAGCGTGTGGGGTTTGTACTCAGAAGATGCGTAGTAAATGGCATCTGACCAGCAGGTGAGCAATGGCAAAATAATAAGCCTGGGAACGTTACCAGCGAGAACCAATCGGCCCTCAGCATCAGTATTGTCGACTTCAACCGTTTTACCGTTCATAGCATAGATTCTATTCAACCCATTGGCATCAGTCTATGGAGTCGCATGACAAGGAGAGGAAACTCACATGTCACCGGGCTTGGTCGCGCTTGGCTGATGTTATATCATAAACACAGAAGCTTGCGGATTGATGACGACAGGGAAAATGCTCACCCCAGGAAGGTTCTCCGACAGTGGAGTGATAGTAATGAGGTTCACCGGAAGCTTCAGTTTCGCGATGGCCAGTGCAGCGGCGACCACAGAGGCGGCACCACCTATATCGGAGATCTCGTTAGGATTGTGGCTCTTGTCATAGAAGATCCGAGATCCTCACCCATATCACCGCGCATCAGTTTCATACCCTGTAGAACTTGATCGTCAACGCCTCGCTAAACCCATAGCTCGACGATATCACTGACCGCTGATGGCTTCAAGCTGATTCCTCCGGAATCGAAAGTGATACCTTTGCCAACGAAAGCGACAGGTGTATCGTCCTTGGAGGGGGCACCCTTGTAGTGACTGTGAACCATGAGTTACAGCCTTTAGAGGATATTGAGAATAGAACCAACATTTCGAGCAACTTGGCGGGCTCCGCGGTGCCATGGGTTACGGAAAGGAAAGTTCGCATTCCTTTCTCCTCGGCCCAGGCTGTATGACGTATTGAGTACAATGATCGATGACTTTTGAGTTTCTTCCATACCTTCATCTCGAACGAAAATTTCGACGTTGTCGATACCAGCGAACGCCGATTTGACGCGTTCCGTGAAAGCCTGAAATTAATTACTATTAGTGAGCAAGGCGGTCTAACGCATTGGTCCCAGTAGTAAAAAGATGGCTCAGGAACTGTCGTAACCATTCGCCCGTATATCTGCGACATGATATTGCCGTCAAGAAGGGAAAATGGGAAAATCGCTGTTTTAGATGCAGTAAATGATTCGCAGGGTGGACAGTCTCCCTTCGTCCCAAACAAACAGTGACGACCTCTGCATATAAAAGTGGGTATTTTTGGCCCAGAGAAGCGAGCCAGCTATTCTTACTATCTGATGGCAAATCTATGTGCCCAAGGGTCACAGAATGCCATGCTGTCCAGCCTGAATACGCCAGGTTCCACCAGAAAAGAGAAACGTTCCGTAGGTAAGGCAGACTTACCGTCGGAGTCATGATATTAGCTGGCAATTCCATGAGCTACAGACATACTCGACGTTCAGCTTCATGGACCGAATATCTCAGAGGTAACCACTCACCGTCCTAGCAAAATTCTGCGACTCCGCATACACCACCCCGCGCTCCCATTCCTCAGAGCTCTGCTCCGGAGAAAGGGTGAGCTCTTCAGGGATAGGCTCCTTCAAATTCGGGTCGAATCTCGAAGGAGTCGGAGAGGTCTTCAGCGTGAACGAGTACTGCGCCAAATGTGCTGCGACAGCTACGCCAAATCATCAACGATCAAGAAAAGGTCTGGATTCTGCTACGCACCAGCTGCATGGGGGTCCAGCGAAGCGTCGATTTTCACGTCTTTCACACCATCGATGGCCTTGATGGCCTTGACAGCGCTCCCCACCGCCTTCCTCACAACTTCTCGCTTCGCGGTGCCCGTCTTCTTCTCAAAGCCGTCTCCCAGCGATGAGAGAGCGGTCAGCTGCTGCGGGGGTGTGTTGTAGAATATCCTGGTCGTGCCGACTTTGGCTGGCTTCTCCCCTGTGGGAGCGCTGGCCCAGAGTTCCGATATCGCCTTGGGGTCGTGAGGGATGATTCGGGCTGTCGACATTGCTTTCAGGATGTGTAGCGAGCCTCTGGTGTGGGATATTCGCGTGCGAGAGATGAAGGTTCTGGGTAAAAGCATCCCGAAAGAGGTGGCGGCAGACTCGAGGTGACGGTCACGCGCTCGGTGCACATGTGAAGGGATTGCCTTTCAGATTATCAGATTCTGATGAAGTTAGATGCGAAGTTTCAGTCATGAATCAATCTTGGTATAACCCAATTATAAAGTAGATATTTCAAAGTTCTGCTCAATGACTGGTACAGACGTTGCGAAAAACCTTATCCAATGCTGCTAAACTAGGCAAGCCAAGTTTTTCGGAACCTCGTACAAATCTCACAAAGGATCGTCTTAGACTGGAGAAAAAAAACCATAAGATTCAACAATTAACCCTTGTACTACATTAAAACCCAATGTATGCTCCAAAGTCCAAAGAAAAGGAAAAGTAGTAACGGAAAGTCCCTGTTCGACCGGTACAAATACGCGGTCTATATGTATAGAAAACAAATGCGCGGGGGGTAGAAGTCCAAAGGTGGTTGTACTTTATGTACAGATGGAGTGGTTGCAGGGGGATGATGCATCGACATTTTCATGGCTCTGGAGTGTCCACGTGTATGGATGCGGCGTGCTCGATGTGGCGGAGTATTATTCAGATATGCGGCCCTTATAATGGGAGCGTTCGAATGATGCGAAAACAGTATGCCATCTGAAAAGAACGAAGCACGTTAGAAATCAGGAATAAGCACCAAGAGAATGAGCTTCACCTAATATTGCGCAGTTGAGCGAAGGGGTCTGCCGATACCAAAGGTATCAAGCCAAACGACGGAAAGGTTTCGAGGTAAATATCTATGCATCTTCAAAGTCGGGGCAGCGGACTCCATGACTTTGCAAAAGCTGCCTCAGTGTCAACGCCCGAGTCTTCCAGATCTCCTTCTCGGTCGTCAACCTTCTGACCGTCTCTTCCAGCTCATGCTGGTAGAGCATCTTGCGCTTGCGGCTCCTCCTAGCCGCGAGTGTGTTCTGCCGCCTCTTGTATTCAACCTTTTCCTGGTCTGTGGCCCCAGCCGCAGGCGGCTCCTCCGTCAATTCATCCTCCTCATCGGATGGGATCGATTGAGGCCTCCTCCTCATGAAGAAAGCGGGGATTTCTTTCCTGGAGGTAACGGAAGGAGTGACGTAGCGGCGGGGCTGAGTAGGCGCGTCAAGTCCGAGCGAGCTCGAAGCAATGGGAGAGCGGCGCTTCCGAACGGCACCGTATGCATTGTTCATCGATGTTGGAGGGGAAGGGGGATATGAGGAAGTGTTAACCTGCATAGAAGGAGCAGAAGTATTGTTGTTGTTCATTTGATGAACCTGCGGATAATCCACAGGATAAGTCGTGGGATCATATGAGTATACGGAGTTGGTCATGTCGTAGTCGGAGGAGTTGTTGCCAAAAGAAGACATGGGGCTGATCGACTTGATCGAGGGAAAGCTGTAGATTGAATGTGGATGACTCTGATCTGAGTCACTTTGCTTAAATACCAGGACCGTTTGCAGTGAATACCGACCCCGACGCACAGCCACGCCTATCAAAAGCGGTGATGTACTGCCACATCCCTGACGTCATGGGGTCGCAGTGCCGATCCAAGCACCGAACCGTCGGCGCGACGAAGGCGATGGTGCGGAGTAAGCAATAGTAAGCGAACGGTGAGAAGGTGATGCCGCGAAGGGAAGCAAGAAAGATGATTGGCACCATGAGGCGCCAGGGTCAAACACATACGGAATCTATATGTGTACTGTGCCTTCGGGACAATTTCTGCCTCGAGAGCAACGGACCGCTGACCGGTAACTATCTATAGGTCCTTTGTTGATGAGGTGTGGTGATGGAGGTCTGAACGGTAGTACTGGCTCAGTTAAGCACTGGCTGCACCGCAGCCACCGATAGAGTCTGTTGATGACGGGAAAATGACGCGACAAGCCTATTGTTTAGATAGTCGTAACTTTCCACGCCAATTCTGTGGCGCAAAAAGCTCTGCAAGAATGTCGTGCAATTCTTTCTTGCTTCGTTGCAAACGCAAATGAATGAATAGGCCCTTACTCTGTGGCACGGTGACGAATTTTGCGCTGGGATGAGAACGCACAAGGGCAAAGAGGGGATAGGAGATTATCCACCAGACGCTCTAGACAGTAACCTCTAAGTGCAACTAGTAGGTGGGAATGTGGCGAAACACGTACCGGAACATATCGAGAGATGTTACCCCTTGAAATTAGCTTGTAGTGCGCATGACGCCGACCATGTCTGTACCTCATTGACCGCCGTGGACGGTGGCAGAACGGATGATTGGAGACACCTGTCGTATAGACCTCACGGTGTCAAGATACAAATTTAATTTCCCTCCAGTGTTCGATACGAATGCGCGATTCGGACTCGGTGAAGGTCAATAGGCGAAGCGCAGCGCGCGGATTGAGTCCAAAGCTCGCTCGTCACAATTCCCTGGATGTTCGTGACGTGCGGGCTGATGCACCAGCGTTTTCAACGACAAGGAAACGAATTAATGTGAAAAGATGAGCTGCCGGCATTCAATAAACATCTTGTAGTTCGATCGTTCCGTTGGATTTGCCCTGACGAAAATCCTGTCAAAACTCTAACGGATCGTCAGAAGTTGGGCAGTGCACCCACGTAGAGACGTTTGCACGTGCAGACACTTGCAGGCGCATATTTTGTCTGCATCGCATTGAGGGAGCAACGAGGCTCGGGAGATGATGTAAGTGACATCATGTAACGGAACGGACGCGGGTACTTTTGTTCTCCGGGATTGGAACAGCCATGTGCGGAATTATTGATTATACCGCTCGAATAAACGCCGGATGACGTCGCTGGCGGTGCCCTTGGAGATCAAGTACAGGCTCTTGCAGATCAGCAACGTTAATGTTGAAGCTATGCAAAGCTACGTCAGTTCAATCTTTTCCGATACTGGAATGCGTAAACATACCAGACTGCGCAATGGTGAGTGCGGTCGGAGAACAGCGACATTACCAGTGCAGCAAGAGTAGGAAAAGGCAGAGTTGTCGTAGAGATAGTGAATCATGCATCAGTAGGCCGGCTACCGGGTCGTCTTTCCAGAAAATTCGGGACGTTCGAGCGCAAGGCCATCATTCCTTGAAATCAATATGGAGCATCATACGTTGGAAACTATAATATTATATTGATGATGCGTGATGCTATGCAATTTCATGTAATGCTTACCGTTGTCAAGAATACAGACGCTAGAGTTGCCGAAGAAAATGGAGAGAAGAGCGAAGTCTGAGAAACAGCCCGCTCCTTCAGTTTTCATAAGAACAGATTCATACGATGATAGCGAAGGGATGATTCAATTTAGCGGATAGGCGGAATTGGAGGATGATGGTGGTCGAGAATGGATCCAGACCGGCCGGTTTTTCCCGATCTTACCCTGTGGCAAACAACGATCAACAGAACGCCAGCCTCCCTCCTTTCTCTTATCACTTAACTCTGTCGCCGACTACAGTGCCGTAAAATGCGCTCTCAAATCCTTCCCGTCCTCCGCCTCGCATCGCGCCCGGCCCTCAAGGTCGCCGCCGTCCCTCGCACCACCCCCGTCCGCTACGCCCATGCTCACCAGGAGTCCTTCGAGGCTTTCTCGGACCGCTACGTGACCTTCTTCCAGAACGCTGAGGACCTCTTCGAGCTCCAGCGTGGTCTCAACAACTGTTTCGCCCACGATCTCGTCCCCAGCCCTGCCGTCATCGAGGCTGCTGTTAAGGCCGCTAGGAGGGTGAACGACTACTCGACTGCCGTCAGGATTTTCGAGGGTGTCAGCGAGAAGGTTGAGAACAAGGCGCAGTATGAGGCGTATTTGGAAGAGCTGAAGCCGCTTAGAGAGGAGCTTGGTATGTTGAAGCTTTTTTTCAACTTCAGCAGCGCGACTCATTACTGGGGTCCAAGGTATTTTGACCAAGGATGAGTTGTACCCAAAGGCGTCATAAACAACAGCAGCCTGACTGGTAATCATTATACTGGTGAGGCTGTGGTCCTTCGCTCCTCTCTGTAGGCATACTCATGAACCTTGCAGCTCGCAGACAAAGTAACTGATATGGATAGTTTTACTTTGAAAATACTTTCTTTACACGCATGGCGGGTCGACGAATGAGAGCTGTTTTATCACCATGACTTGCCTGTGCCTAAGAACGTTGTCATGGTTGGTGTACTATTGGTCGACTTTTGACAGGGTCCCGTTCCGGTATGTTCCTTATCATCATAACCACTACGAATCGCTCACCATTTGTTTTAGGCATCAAGCGTGAGGCTCTGCCAACCTCTCTCGTATTCTCCTTCCAGCTCAACCTGGCTTACGTCCCCATTTTCGCGGTGGGCGTCACAGTTAAGTGTTGAATGGTCGTTCGAGTGTGATCAACATATCCTCGGTGTTGGAGACTATTTGAAACAGGAATGTACTGAACAGATCAATGCGTTGTATTGACATTCTTTCATGGTGTCCTGGTGTTACTCTTATGTGAACAGAGGGGCCGCGGCATCGACAGCAGTCACTATTTAGGATTCACTAGGCTTCGGCACTAGCTAACTACCCGAAAACCTCCGTTCCACTAATACTGATCAACGCATACCGCCGCGAACAACAGTAGCCCTCGGAATGGAACTTGCGTACATTCTTTGTCCTACTTTCTGTTATTTGGGATTCCCCGTCACAAGCGCGACAACGTACTCACTTCCTCGCCTCCGGATAGCACTTTTCAACGAGTTCCAGAATACGGGGGCCCCAAGTGTCGGCATATGCCCAAGTGAGCTCCCTTTGCACGTCGTCTAACGTGGAGAGTTGACCGTAATGTGCGAGGTCGACGATGCGTTCAAGTAGAGTCGTAGGCATCAAGGCCTGGGGTGAGAGAAGCGAACGCCCCGGGAACTTCTGCCTGAAGAGATCCCATCTCATTACTTCCAACTCCTTTCGTAGTCTCTCCTCTGCTACTCCCCTCTCATATGCACGTGGATGGTATTGTTGGCAAGTTTCGTTTGTGGGTCTATCCATAGCCATCGGTTGGGGTATCAATTGAAGCCGCTAGCAACCCAGGGTAACAATTATACATGGGGTCTAGACTCGGGAAATAATTAATGCCGTGAAAAAGCTCACAAATAGTCCGACTTCATATTTTCCTTGACTCGGCGTACTAGTATTGAATAAACTATACTTGGCCTCCTTGATCTCACTTCCTGCAGCTGGTAAGGTCAAGACGGCATCATATTTAAGTATACTCTCCGTTGTTGTCACAATGGGATTCTTTTCGTAAGTAGCGTCACATCCGCCCCTCCTATACCGCACTATAGCATGGCCTGGGTATTAGAGTAACGTGTATAGCAGTTCATCCCATCCAAGAAGAACCATTCTACGGTTCATAATTACACAAGAAGAGACCGCGTCATTCCTTCACGTTTTTGGATGTCTGGCTCGGAGGTTCGCATTGTCTCTAAGATTTCCTCCACTCCGATTGCCATGCATCCGCTCTCCATTACTGCGAGGATCAAGATTCCGGCTGACATATCTTTCGTTACGACGACTAGGCCCCCCTCGGTAACTCGAATCATCCCGGATGTCACGACGGCTGCGTCCTGGTGTCCGGATGGGAGGTGGATGCGCCTCGACCAGAGACTTAATAGCCGCGCGATGGTCAAGCACCTATGTAGAATGTGAGAACGGGAGTGAACTCGAATGAAAGATGAACCTACACTCTGCGGGTAGCCTACAATGGTACCGAGTACCACGGGGTCCTCGATGGGCGCCTCTAAAAGCTTTGCATGGGCCTGTTTGAAGATCTCACGCAACCGCACTGTACGACCCACTGACGAGGCTATGTTCTTGTCTGGTGGACAGCGTCAATAATCGACATGATGTAAAAGACATATCGTCCTACCCGGATTCTTCAAACATTGAATGACGAGCTTATCGCCAGTTCCACACCACGTCGCACTCGACTTAAGCAGGATTTGACCCTCTCGCACAGAGATATACGATGTTTCGTATGGGAATGAAACACCGTAGTAGTAAAGCATATCGGTGAGGACTTTCCCCAAGGACTCTGATGGCGGATTAATCTGTCATTATCAGAATACTGCATACGCTCCATTGCAGATCCTCACCTGCAAGAAGCTGATACACATACAGACGGCCGCATAACTTCCCAAACCCCCATAAGCGGGGTCGTTAAAGCTGGACCGAGCGAGGAGTCCCTTCATGACAAGCGCCAAGGGTCTCAGTTCAGGCATTTGTGCCAGGTACTCCTTGATCATTTCGGCGACGAGTATGCCATCGGTGTTGTTCACGCCAATATCCACGCTTATCGAGCCTATCAATTGTTGAGGGGAGCGTGTATGAGAGGAAGAAGATAGACACACCGTACTCCGGACGCGTAGTGAACCTCACAATCGGGACCTTGGCGTGAAATCGCACCTGGGCATCATCGATGAGCCGTCCGCGCTGGAAGTTGTCCCGCAGTCTGAATAGCTGTCTCTTGATATCACGCTGCGTTGTCATACGTTCTGCTACGATGGCGAGGTCCAAGTCCCTAGTATTGGAATAAACTCGAGGGAAGAAGGCAAGTATATGATAACATACGGAATGGGAATAGTCAACCCAGTCACCACGCTTCCAAATATCCCGACGCGACTCCCAGGAATAGTGCCCCTGACCGCGTTTTCAATGTAGCGAAAGACTTTTTCGCGTATATGCACTTCTTCAGGCGTTGGCTGGGCGTAGGTAGAGTAAGCGATGATTTCTTCATGGAGCCTGTTGGACATAAGTGTCGAGAAAAAATCTAGAGATATAACTATACCTGTGATCTAAATCACGGAAGGGGACGTGTTGAGCAAGAGGCATCCATGGCGTGCAAACCGATTCTGGTATATCTGAGGCCGAAGAGGTCATCGCACGAACCTGCGCGGTCACATGGGAGGTTGCTCTGGAACGTCGTCGCTTCAGAGTCGCTCAGCTGAGTTGCCTGTAACTCACCTGTACACTGCTCGCTCGTTGGCATATAGGACCCGAAGTGTCCAGCCTTGAGCAGATCGTAGAGCAACACGAAAAAGCAAGGGGTATGCGGTGGAGATGGTCTTGGTTCGTGATCAAGCCTGTGATCGCCGCGAAAACCTGATTGTCGTGAGAATTTGAAAAGGGCTGTGGGAATTTGAAGAATGTGCCGTATTTGGACACGAAAATGTCAACATTATAGCCTCGATGTACCGTGTTACACACATACACCTGGCCCGTCGCGTCAACCTGCTCAGTATCTAGCAACTCTAGCAATTCCTTCGCATCGAAAGCAAGCACAGTTTTATGGAAACATTCCTTTTCTTCTTTTCTCCGGAGCTAATACACCGTAGAACAGCCCCAGCTTCCTCGCGAGTGATGTACAAATGAGTTCTGGTCATCAATCAAACGTTCTTCTAACATTGAAACTGTCGTCCGACTACCGTTGGCCTGGATTCGATAGTGACGCTCGCCGTTTCATCATTGCGACCCATGATCCATTCAGTTCCAGGCTTGATCTCGACACGTGAACCGTTGGCTATATAACAGACTATAACGGACGCCTTCCCCTCGTTATCTCCAGCCACTTCAGCAACTATGCCAGAGGTCTCGATACCGCACCCGCCTGCAGGCAAGTCCGTTGTTCATTTACTTGTGGGTCCCAGTGTACGATGATATCATACTTTCTCTGGCTGTGCAGTGAAAGTCGGAGGCCGTCGTCTGTCGCTCTCCGCAAGGCACAAACCACACGTCGATACATCGTTAGTATCTCCGATTCTCTCTCTGTTTCCGATTCACTCTTTCCGCTTGAAGGACGACTGAACCAGCTCCGGCCAGAGCTGTCGACGACACCGTCTTGGACTACCCAAGGCCGACCGGGCCTCCCGCTGCAGGCGAAGAACGACATGATCCGCACCATCAGGAGGAGCTGCCGCCCAAGAAAGATAAGAAGCAGCATGGCTATCTCGAGAACGAGAAGAAGATGAGGGAGTTTGCGCACCACAAGGCCGAAGCGAATCGGCCTACGAGGGATGTTCAACCTGAACACAAGGGCTTTGGAGCCGGTGGGAGGATCGCTCAGCCCGGAGGGAGGAGCATCGATCTTTGAGCAACATAGGGTGTGAAGTTAAGCAGGATGTGTACGACTATTGCCTGGACGCGATCGATGTCATAATATTGTACTTTTAGAGTCCTATTCAATGCGATATCTTGAAGGCTGCCCTCTTAGCGGACGCAATGTGGTTAATTAAGACCATCATCTTGTAAGAGTGTCTGGAGTACTAGCAACTACTTCAAACATTGACCGGCGGTGAAGAAGTCGGAAGGAATATAACGAAGCAGATGGTTAAGAAGGGATGGAATAAGAAATGAGAATAGCATATGGAGAAGAAGCTAAGAAAGGGTTTTCGGGGACAAATGTATGAAAGTAGGTCAGGACTTTCGCGGAGGCAATCATTGCCCTGGTACAACGGGCCCGGGCCCGGTTGCGTCATGTCCAATTTCGACTTCCTCCTGCTGAGCCTCGACATCGTCGCTATATGCCCTTTGAGAGCTCGTCTGAACATGCTCAGAGTCGGGCTCATCTGTTCGCTCCCCTTGAGCTTCCAGATCATCATCGAGGTTGATAGCGATCATGGAATCCTGGGTGCTTGTCTGATTTCGACCTCCAAGTTGCCCGAAGCGGAGCGAAGATACGATGCTCCCATGCCATGAATCGTCGGGGCGAGCGTGACCTGCGGCAACCCGTCCTATAAGGAGGGTTGGTGCAATGCCCTATCATAGAGTATTATTCATATATGAAAATATTGTAGAAAGATAGTTTCCCTACCTTTGAGATTCCTGCTAAGATGTCAGTATAGTATGCCCCCCATGGGTTGCTAGCAAGGCAGGCCACATGGACGATCACACATACTGAATAAAGAGCAGATGATTCCACCAGAACTTCAATGACATGCCG
This sequence comes from Armillaria mellea, assembly GCA_030407055.1. NCBI lineage: Eukaryota > Fungi > Basidiomycota > Agaricomycetes > Agaricales > Physalacriaceae > Armillaria > Armillaria mellea. The sequence goes on along the minus strand of JAUDZF010000030.1, from coordinate 148,904 downwards.
GTAGGCTCCGAGTCCACCCTCTGCTCCACTACTTGCCTTTCCTACACTCAGAACACGATAGACAATGAGAAGAGTGCACCATATTGTTGTAGTTAGACTGAATGTTGCATAAAGCATTAGGTTATGTAAATCAGTGTCGTTTCCATCCACAAACACTAGACGCATATCTATGACTTTGAACACTAGTAGAATTGTGAGTCAAAGGAAGCATCTAAAGCAACAGAAGAGATGGACAATTTACCAATACTGGCAGCTAGACAAAGACTGTTACGATTTTCCTTTTATCTTATCTATCGCAAGCGCTTATCGCTATCTTATCTTATCTCAAGCGCTTGACCACAGCCCACGACCATAACAAACGTTCTCAACGATGGTACTACGGCGCATGACTATCGCCCTACTACCGCATTCTTCACTCACGGTTTCCACACGGCCACCACGCCTGCTCTTCTATTCTTAGCCTTTCCACTTCATATATAAGTAGCGTAGCTCTCGCTGTATATCCCCAGCTTCGAGCTAAACTTTATCTATACCATTCTTCACTCCTAGAACTCGACTAAGACCTTAGTCCCTCTTTGCTAAAACTGTAGACGCTAGGGTCGCCCTTCGGTGACTGTCCGAACACGAGACAGCCGAAGTCCAGACCCGTCTATAGTCACGTGAAGTTCGGATCTAACAATTAGCTCGAAGCTTCCTTTTGTTTCTTCACCGTTCACCGCGAAGAAACCCATTCATGCAGTATTTCGAACAAGCACTCGTAATCGCCATAGCCATCGTCGTAGGATCCGCAACGATCCTCTCCATCATTGCCCTCACTCTCGAATACGAAGAAGAGATACGACAGTTCCTCAGAAGACTTGGGGAACGTCGCCCTCAGCCCCGACCCCAGGGTCACACCACCCACAGCTATGTCACCCCTTTTCAAATCCAACAACCCGTTCCTGCCTCGCAACAGGACCTCGTCGAACACCCCCTCCAGAGACACGGCTTCACCGCCAACTCCAGCGACGAGTTCCCGCCTCGGCAGGCACCACCCAGAAACGCCACCCCCGGACCAAGTCGACCAAGGGGAGCACCCCGAACTCCCTCTCCAGACCACGGCACCCTCGAGTCCATTCCCTTGGACGAACCCTTTCCAGCCCCGGAAATCATTACTGACAGGCCCCCGACCGCTCAGGAAGCCTACGATCTCAGCCGGTACCTCCTCGGGAGGTACGAGGCGAGCATCCCGCCGCCCTACGTCGAGCCTGCTATCCCCGAGAGACCCATCAGTCTCGAAGGATTCAGAATCCGAGTCGTCGGAAACGAGTGGGAACTCAGGGGAGAGTTTGAGCAGTTCCCAGAAGATGAGGAAGAAGACAACGAAGAAACGGTACGTCCCGCCGAAGCGGAGTCCCACCCCGACGAGCGGCCTGTCCTCCCGATCCTTTTACACTCCCCCGAGCGAGAGACGATCCCTCTCGAGCCCGAGCCCGACACCCCTCCCCGCACCCCTTCCCCGGAGATCGATGAGCCCAACGAGCTCGCCCATCACACCGATCCCGATGACCCCTTCAATCCTCGAAGTGCCGATTACGATTGGCCAACCCTTGCCCAGATCGACATCGACATCTTGGGCCCCGCCCAGACTGCCGCCTGGGACTTACAGCGGGCCGACCTGGAACACAGAGGAGGGTGGCACTCTCCCATCCGCCCCGAGATGGATGAGTGGTTGGCCATCAACCGCGGAGACGACATCCCACGAAGGGGAAGGGACGCCAATATCCGCACCCGTATTCACGCCAACGCCAGGCGACAGCTTTACCCGACCTCTGCCGGTCACCATATCTACGGGATACGAGAAAGGACAAGGGAAGAAGAGAGAGACCTGGGGGTTATCCTCCTCATACTCGCCCGGCGATATGAGCAGGAGCGCGCAGATGCCCGAGCAGGAGATGTACCACAATAAGTTTGAGATTTTTAGCACAGAAACAACCGACGGGGCCGAGCAGCATGGCCCCAATATATTCTCTTCGCATTACGGCCCGTACACGCTAGACACCGACGAATACCCAATCCCCCTACCAGACTCCCCGCCCCAACGAACCCCCCAGCCGAGAAGCCGACTACGGCATCACGGCTATCACCAACCCGGACCGAGTCGCCTCTTCGCCGGGGCAGGCTCGAACATAGACGTGGACATCGACCCCGGTCAACCAGGAGATGCCCAACAACCAGGACCACCGGCGCCCCCGACCCCCCCAACCCTGGAGGGCCTCGCCGCTGAGGTCACCCACTGGAGAACCGCTTGCTTCGACCTGGCCAAGCGACTCAACGACATGGACGGAACGCTGGCAAAGTACAAGCCACCTTCGTCCTCGTCCAGTGAAGGAAGCAGCAGGTGGTCCCTACCAAGACCGCCCCGAGTACCAGGCCGACCAGTCGGACCACCAGTCGGAACCGCCGCCGTTGAAGAACCATTCCTCCACGTCCGACCAACCATGCATGAGCTCCCCGACAAGTTCGCCGGCGCCCATGACGACATCGAGCGCTATCTAGGGGACTGCGACTCTTACTTCGCGTCCTTCGAAGTCTACTTCCCCTACTCCTCGATCAAGATCCAGCTCGCGTCTTCCCTCCTAAAAGGACCCGCTAAAGACTGGTGGGTACATCGGAGACCCGACTTCTATGACGCCCACTCCCAGCGAATCCGATACCCGAACTGGAACGGGTATTGCGATCTCATCCGAGTCCAATTCTCAGACCCGGCCATCGAGCAGCAGCACGAAAAGAGAATGAACGAGATCCGAATGGGCAGCGGGAACGCCAACGATTTCTTCCAAGCCATAGAAATCGAAGCCAAGTTGGCAGGACTCAGACACGACGAGGGGGAGAGGGGAAAGATGGTCCAAGCCGTCCGATGGGGAATCCCGCAAAGCTACGCCAAGACGATTGCCAACCAGGGAATCCGCACCCCTGAAACCTACCCCGAGTGGAAGGAACGCGTCTGCAAGCTATACATCGACCGCACGAAGCAGAGCATCTTCGAACAGACCCTCGGACGCCCTGGCGATTCCCGACCCGACCACCGACAGAGCAATAAGCCCGGACCGAACCAACACCAGAGCCCCAGCAAACCCGCTGGGGCCACAAGTTCGACGCCGGCCAAGCCGTTGGGACAAGGCAAGGTCGTTAGCCGAGACGCAGGATCGGGGAGGTGGACCACATATGGAGGCCAAGGCCAAGCAATGGACATAGACGTCCTGCGAAGGGAGGGCCGCTGTTACCGCTGCAAAGAGAAAGGGCACCTGTCAAAGGACTGCCCGAAGAGGAAGGAGTACAAGGACATTCGCTCGCTAGTGGTAGTCGAGCAGACGGGTCGAGAAGAACCAACGACGGGGTCGAAGATAGAGGAGGTAAAAGATTAGGTCGCCAAGGGCTCGATTCCCCTTCGGCGACCTCCTCCTCTCGTACTGGTGCGCTCTCTTGTCCTCCTGGTGGGGCTTATAACGTTTCTCTAGCTACATCTTCTGTAAAAAATACGCATAACAATATACCGATTTCCCTCGCTTTCACTGCCCCCAGCACGATAAGCAACCCAGTACGCAAAGAATCGAACCGATACGCCGTCCTAGCACAACTGGACACCACGGACTCAAGCGCCGACGAGGTCGAACCCTCTAACGCCGAACAGGGAAAAGACTCCTCGGAGTTGGCAGAGAGCCTCCCATCGACCCCGCCAGAACCCCTAATACGGGAACTGCCCGCACGTGAACCCCTCGGGGGGAACGCCTCTGTGGGACTGGCTAATCAGAGCTTGAATACCCTCACGGGGAAAGGCTCTGGAAAGCGGCCCTACGAAGCCGCAGGAACCCTGGGTAAGTGTTCCCGGAAGACTCAAGCAGGACCGGGACAGAAACAAATGAAACACCGAGTCGGAAGCGGCAAGGTAGCAGAGCACAACCCCACCCGACTGCTGGCGCCAGTAGGTAATGGCAGTCACGGTTCATGCGACAAGAACGCGACGCTCACGGACCAGCCCCCCGACCCTCGAAGGGTTAGCCCTGGCGTACAGACCGGAAGTGGGCACCTCCACGACGCTACCCGACCCAACCCCGATGAAGACGCACGACCGGCCAAGGACGACAAGAAAGCCGCAGGACTTGGACCTGCTAGCGCCCAGGCAGTAAAAAGGGGGCCTGCCGTTACAATGGTGGAAGTTCCCGATGAAGAAGACGACACATCCTATCAGAAATGGTGGGCGAAACAGCAGAAGGAGAGTGCCGCCCAAGAGAAGTGGGACGCCGAGAATTATCCCGAATTCATATTCCCCCTACCAAGGGCCTCCCCGCCTCTACCCCCACCAGATCGATGGTTGAAGCCCTTTGGGGCCGAATGGACCCTCCGCGCCATACGAGAAGCACGCACCGACAGTGAAGCCATTGCTGCGCTTCACTGCTGGGTACACCGAGATAGGGTCAGCGAGATCGTAGGCGACATAATCGAAGGACTGAAGCTCGGAGACGAGCTGGCCCTAGAAATACTATACGAACTCCAGCAACCCATCCGGTACATCAGGGGAACAAAGACGACCGGGCGAGATTTCACCCTGGACGTCAAACTCGAAACCACCACGAACACCGAACTCCTAACCGCCCGTGCCCTCGTAGACAGTGGCTGCACGGGAAGCTCCATAAACCGCTCCTACGTCCAGAAACACCAACTCGACACCCGAAAAGCCGCTGCCCCCATCCCCGTCTACAATGCCGATGGCACTCGCAACAAAGCAGGAAATATCACCGAGTTCGTAGAACTCCGTGTCACCATCGGGGGGCACAGCGAACGCATTGACCTGGCGGTCACCGACCTCGGGTCAAAAGATTTATACCTCGGACACGACTGGCTTAAACGCCACAACCCGGTAATCAACTGGAAAACGGGCTCCATCATCTTCGGTCGCTGCCAATGCACCAAAAACCCGTTCCCACTACCCGACGCGGACCCGGACGACCGCTGGGATGAAGAACTCGAAGAGGGAGAAACCATTCTGGCGGTCAACATGCAGGAAGAGCTCGTCATCCGCGCGGTGCACCACGCAAATGACCTAGCAGCTCAGGCCAACATGGACAAGCCGAAGAAGACATTTGAAGAAATGGTACCGGAGCACTATCGCTCCTACCGCGACCTGTTTTCCAAGGAAAACTTCGACGACCTTCCAGAAAGGAAGCAGTGGGACCACGCCATCGAACTTGTCCCCAACGCCAAGTCCACGCTCGATTGCAAGGTCTATCCCTTAAACAGAAACGAACAGGAACAACTCGATAAATTCCTAGACGAGAACTTGGAATCAGGGCGGATTCGACCATCTAAATCCCCATTCGCATCCCCCTTCTTTTTCGTCAAAAAGAAAGACGGTTCCCTCCGACCCGTTCAAGACTATCGAAAGCTGAACGAGATGACCATAAAGAATCGCTATCCGCTCCCCCTCATCTCGGAACTCATCGACAAGCTTCGGGGGGCAAGATACTTCACCAAACTCGACGTTCGGTGGGGGTACAACAACGTCCGGATAAGGGAGGGGGATGAGGAGAAAGCCGCCTTCCGAACGAACCGAGGCCTCTTCGAACCAACCGTCATGTTCTTCGGGCTCACCAACTCGCCCGCAACCTTTCAATGGATGATGAACGACATATTCAAGGACCTAATCGCCGAAGGCAAGGTCACCATTTATCTCGACGACATCCTCATCTTCACAAAGAACCTCGACGAACACCGCCGAATTGTACGACGAGTCCTTCAACGACTGCGAGAGAACAAGCTGTTCCTCAAAGCCGAGAAGTGCGAATTCGAAGTACTAGAAACGGAGTACTTGGGAGTAATCATTAGTGAAAACTCGGTACGAATGGATCAGGTCAAAGTCGCGGGAATCACCGAGTGGCCGACCCCTACCAAGAAAAAGGAACTACAGTCGTTCTTGGGATTCACCAACTTCTATCGGAAATTCATCCGCGACTACTCCAAGATCGTTCGACCACTCACTCAGCTCACCGGGAAAGCAGAATGGACATGGGGAACGGCTCAAAATCAGGCGTTCCAACAGTTGAAAAAGCAGATGGCGGAAGACGTCGTCCTCGCCATCCCGACAGAAGCAGATCGCTTCAAAGTAGAAGCCGACTCCAGCGACGGAGCCATCGGCGCCGTCCTTAGTCAACAACAGGAGGGGAAGTGGCGACCAGTAGCGTTCATGTCTAAGGCCCTCACCGTGACCGAACGAAATTACGAAATCTACGACAAGGAATTACTCGCTATCATGCTCGCCTTGTCAGAATGGCGCCATTACCTCATGGGAGCAGCCGAAGACATAGAAATCTGGACGGACCATCAAAACCTCCAGTATTTCCGAAAACCTCAGAAGCTGAACAGACGCCAAGCACGCTGGGTCACCGAGCTCGCAGAATACCACTTCGCCCTCCATCATCAGCCGGGCGTAGCAAACAAAAAGGCAGACCTCTTATCCCGACGGGATGACCACAATCAAGGGAAGGACGACAACGATGATATCGTTGTCCTCCAACCCGAACACTTCAGGGCCCTGATCATGCCCACCACGACCGAAATCCACTCAAAGGTCCAGGAGGCCACAAGGCGGAAAGAGGACTGGGACCAAGGAATCGCGAACTCCCTTAATCACGAAAGGGGGATTACCCAGAAGAACGGACTCCTGATCTATGATGGGAGGATTTACGTCCCAAAAGGCCACGCCCTCCGAGGAGAGATTATCGCCCAAAGCCATGACCACATTACCGCAGGACATCCGGGCATTGAAAAAACGAAAGAGCTCATCCAACGAGAGTACTGGTGGCCCAAGCTAAAAAGGGACGTGGAACTATATGTCAAAGGTTGTGAAACATGCCAACGAACAAAAGCGAGCACCCAACCAAAGGCCGCCCCCCTCCATCCAAATGCTATCCCTTCGGAACCATGGACCCATATATCGGTAGATATGGTCACCGGCCTACCAGAGTCCAAGGGGTACGACGCTCTCCTAGTCATCGTCGACCGCTTCTCGAAAGCAATCATCCCCGTTCCCTGCAACATTGAACTTTCAGCCGAAGGATGGGCCAGAATTCTTCGAGACCACGTCTACGCAAAGCACGGCATGCCATCGGTCGTGATATCTGACCGAGGACCCCAGTTCGTTTCGACCTTCATGAAAGATCTATACCGAATACTCGACATCACGCCAAACGCTTCCACTGCCTTCCACCCTCAGACCGATGGACAGACGGAACGAGTAAACCAGGAACTTGAAGGGTATCTCCGACTCTTCATCTCTTATCGACAAGACGACTGGAGCGACTGGTTACCCATGGCAGAGTTCGCCCACAATAACCGAATACACTCGGCCACCGGAAAGAGCCCGTTTATGACCCTTTACGGGAGAAATCCACGACTCGTCCCTGACTCGGTCCGAACTTCCCCCTTCCTGAACCCAACCGCAGGAGAATTCTCCATCACCATGGCAGAAGTCCACAAGCAAACGCAAACCGCTTTGCAAAAAGCCGCGGAACGGATGAAAGCGCAATACGACAAAGGGAAGCGACCCGCAACCGAATACAAGGTCGGAGAGCAAGTCTGGCTTGACGCCACAAACCTCCACCTGCCAAGGCCAAAGAAAAAACTCGACGACAAGCGAGTAGGCCCCTTCGTAATCCTCGAGAAAGCCGGAGCATCAGCGTACAAGCTAAAACTCCCGCCTCACTGGAAGATACACCCACGCTTCAACGAGAAGCTCCTGACCCCGTATACGCCTCCATCCTTCCCCAATCAAGAAGTCCCGCCACCACCTCCACCCGACCTCATCAATGATGAAGAACAATACGAGATCGAGGAAGTATTAGACTCCCGAACTCGCAGAATCAGAGGGAAGAAAGGACAAAAGACAAGGAACGCCGTGGACTACCTGGTCAAATGGCGAGGATGGACTCGAGAACACAATTCGTGGGTACGAGACACAGAAATGGGAAACGCTCAGGAAGCGATTCAAGACTATGAGGACAAAGTCCAACGAATCGGACAAATCCACATAGCCAAAATCGTAACCAAGGACCCCACCACCACTGTCACCATGATCCTCGACCATGAATACCGGGACACTATCGTATATTACAAAGCCCAACGACAGGACGGACGCCAGAAATGGGTAAAAAACCCCGAAGACGACTTATGGAAGAGCCTTATAGACGAATATTGGAATAATGAGCTTTCACGACAACTCGACACCCCCGAAGACGAACCATGACAATCGGGACGATTGTCTTAACAAGGGGGTAATGTTACGATTTTCCTTTTATCTTATCTATCGCAAGCGCTTATCGCTATCTTATCTTATCTCAAGCGCTTGACCACAGCCCACGACCATAACAAACGTTCTCAACGATGGTACTACGGCGCATGACTATCGCCCTACTACCGCATTCTTCACTCACGGTTTCCACACGGCCACCACGCCTGCTCTTCTATTCTTAGCCTTTCCACTTCATATATAAGTAGCGTAGCTCTCGCTGTATATCCCCAGCTTCGAGCTAAACTTTATCTATACCATTCTTCACTCCTAGAACTCGACTAAGACCTTAGTCCCTCTTTGCTAAAACTGTAGACGCTAGGGTCGCCCTTCGGTGACTGTCCGAACACGAGACAGCCGAAGTCCAGACCCGTCTATAGTCACGTGAAGTTCGGATCTAACAAAGACTGGGAAGTACAACAATTGAATAGTGCTGTCCCCAGACCATCCAGCAACGCCAAATCTAGTGTTTGAATGGAGGTGAATGATAACCAACATGCCATTATCATCATGAACACACCATGATAGAGTCACCAAGAACATTACAGATCATGCCTGTGGTACCCTCGCCTATTGATCCCAGGACAACTTGAATATGGTCCCCAGTGAGACTAAGGTATCTCATCCACATGGTTTGTCCATGGGAAGTATATCTAACCATGATATGCAATGAAAATGTAAAGGTGACAAAAGTCAAAATGTAGAGGAGAATGATGGCCACAACCATGGGCATGGGCCGTCCAATATGCTGAGACTTGCTCATAGCTGAGTTGTTCATTTCAGTCTAAAAACACAACACACACAACATACACTCACCAACATTCCATATTGTAACAGCAAAAATACCAGTGTATATACCTATTTGAGTTCAAGATTGGGCACTGATTCAAAAATCTCGACTTGAAGTCACTGGACAATGCTCACCAAACAATTGAGAGAAGAGTAGTCTTGAATTCAAACCACTATCAAAGATATGTGTGAAGAAAGCTAAATCACTGTCTGTAAGCGAGGTTGGAATATCAGTCTGAGTAGCCATCTTGCAAAGGAAAGGTGATTTTGAATGGGAGATGTACTTGGGAGCATAGAATATAGTATACGATACTCCTCATAATATATATTGGATATGTCCGAAATGCCCCTGTACCGGTGTTGAAACATATCAGATCCATGAGGAGAAGATCTTCTTTGATATCACAGCAAAGGAAAGTTCTCTTACACCATTTGAGCCTTGAGGATTCAAATTTCAATTGGTTGTAGTGAGGGGATGACGAAATTGATATAGAGGACTGCCAACAAAAGTCCAGGTATCCCTTTAGAGTACCAGTGCCGTAGTGGCGAGCAGGCGATATCGGTCATGTTAGATATCTATAGATATAACACCTGTCATCAATGATCCCAGTCGATGTCGGGGAAAACCAACCGCGAACTATAACCGTGAACACTATTAATAGAGTTGGGATTGGAGGCTCGAGTAGCTCGAGACTGCAGATGGCAGTGTCCATGGCCGTGCTCGTTGCCAAGAATAGCATATTGGGGGGTCGCGAAGAGTTGCCAACATGAGAGCGGAGATTCTCCTGTTCGCCGATGAGCCTCGGGTAGACGAGAGATGAAAGCAGAAGTACGTCTTCACATCGAGAGATTTTGTGCGCATCTTGAAATCGGGAATTCAAAGATCATGTATTCTAGAGGTGTTTTAAGTCGTACGGAAGTAAACAGTAACCCAATTGACTCTACGTTATGCTGCCGTCGATAATTTGAAGGAGAGATGAAGAATCAACAAGGTTGCAACGAGGTCGTCACAACGACATCAAGCTAATCATGATCGACCTGTGCCGTTTTGAATCATCGTTTCATTGATATCATCGATGTGCACAACAGTTTGCGAATAGTAGTTTCGAAGATGAAAGATGGATTCACAGCAGGCTCGAGTAAGCACCGATGACTAGCATGTTACATTGATGCTCGAGCGCGTTGGCCAATTATGGTTCCTCTTCAGATTCTGGGTAAGTATAATATAAGCGACAACTGAGAAGAGACAGAGTATAGCTGTACCTACAGCGACGTCGAATAGTCGTAATATCCGAGTGCACGAGTTGCAAAATAACTCTTGTGGCTCTCCGGAAGCACATGTCGCAGAGACGAGATTGACAGTTTCAGCGGCATTCCGTTAACATTGTACGGACATCGTTACGTTTCTGTTCAATAGCACCGGCGACTAATAAAAACTCCTTCCTTCCAAAGAAAGGGTCCGCGTGAGCATCTGAATTGATGAAGTTCCGCAAGGGTACATGACACGAAAGAAACACGTCAGATGGGTCAAAACCCCTTGTACTTTTTCTGAAAACACGAAGCGGTGATATCGTTATGAGAATCAGAAAGCAAAGATATACTCACATATGGGTCCAGAGAGATTATGAGTGAGAGTACCGCTTCTTACAGGAATTTTAGAATTCATCTGAATGCCGGTGTTGATCATAGTGCGCTCAGCGAAAATCGGTTCGGGGTCGGACGGGCAATCCGGGCCATAAGCCTCGTGTCACGTTGAAGTAGTTCGTGATCCCCGGCAAGTGGTCCTCCCATCGTTGTTGAACACAGGTCCTCATTTCGATGACACTTAAGCTCAGTTGATGATCTTGCCCAGGAAATCTACAATTTTCTAGGATTGCGCCGCCTCGGCTGCGACTTGGGTGCCCAGATATAACCGAGGATGACGCAGAGGGCGTAGACTGTGGCGAGATTTCAGTAAAACCTTTATCCAAGATCTTTACAGATAGCCTGCTCTCAGTCTCCTCAACCTCATACTTGCACCTCATCATAATGCGCAATGTCGACCATTCTAGGTCCTGATAAATTTTCAGTCCCGGTCGTCTCCTACACGACCCGTTCACTCACTCGGGTTTTCTTGCCTTCCGAACCACCACACCATCGGTTGCATAGCTAAGATGTTTCAAGTGACCACGCAAGTTGAGAAACGTTTATTTCTCAGACAAAGTACACAAACTAAGAGCCTTTCGGGCATCCAGAAAAGATGAACAATAGTCTTATGATGTGCCAAGGGAAAGCGTGTAGCTGTATATAAATATTAGAAGACGCAAACAAAGGAAAAAACATTGGGACACATACGTCGTTGTGACATTCTTCTGTTTGAGCCCGGTGATATCCAGTGGGATACCCAATTGCCCAAAAATCGTGGCGGCCCTACAAATCATCAGCATCCTAAACATCAACGTCAACGCTGTCCAAGACCCACCGCAATTTGACGTCGGTATTAAGCAAATCCAGAAATCCCAACGGGATGATGTCGAGCGATGCCGTGGCACCTTGGGTGAGCAGCACGTTCTTTATCGTGCCTGAATCTGCGGTACCGAAGATGGGCACGACGAGAGGATCGGAGAAGGTGTGATTAAAGGAGGCGTATTCGGTAGAATTGATTCCGGCGGAGCTTGCCACACGCTCGAGGGTGAGCTCGATAGGGAGGGGGTTCTTCACTGATGGCTACGTGTTAGGGAGAAGGGGATAGCTGGGAAGAGATCGCACCAGTGAACGCGATGCTGAATTGATTGAAGATCAGTTTGGGTACGACAAAAGGAGAGGGACGACGTACTCGACAAGGTTATTGACGAGTGTGTCCAGCTGCAAAAACATCAGCTCTCGATATCGATGAAGCTGGTAGCGCAATCGTACAGTGATAGTCACGCCAATATTCGACACTAGACCGATCCCGAGGCTATTGATGATATCCCCAATCGAAAGATCAGTCGAAGTGGGGGCGCTACGAACCAAGGCAGCCAGGGCGAAGAAAAGAAGACCGAACAGCATCGCGCGGACGAGGGAGGCTTGTACTGGATGCATCCAAGTTATAGGCAGCAGAATGGACCGTATGACGCGACGAAGCCATGTGAAATCGTCAGATGATACGAGAGCGTGTGGACTGTGTATCCTGCCATGAGAATCCGAACGGGGAAGATCATTGGGAACCGGAACGAGAAGCAAGAGACGCATGTGCAGGGCCTCGGAAGAAGTATAAGAACAAAGTTTGCTTGCTGGAGGAGGTGAACTTTGAAAAATCGACGCAGGGCCGTTGCATGGCGGAGGTACGAGAAAGAGAACGCGAGCCTCGTGGCTGGCACGTTCCTGATTATCTCAGCACGCCACCCACTCTGACCGCGGGTGGCAGTGTACCACGACGACCTTCTTTGATCTCATAATGGGCCGCTGGACGCAATACGATGAAGTGAGCAACCGTTTTCATATCTTTACCTCATGCTGAACTCTGCTAGGACTCATACCGCCTCCCAGAAGGCATGGAGCGCATTGGCTACGACTCGGACACCCAAACGTATTTCTACCGCGATGCGAATGGCGACACCTGGAAAGGCGCAGAAGGCGCGGAGTATAGTGAAATGACTCGTGGTGCGTAGTGCCGAGATACATATATACTGCCAGCTGAGAGACTACAGTATCCGGCGCTTCATCAAGCACCGAAGATATCGAAGCCGCCCCTCGTCGCGCAGACGGTTATCAACAGCTCGCTACTGACCTCGTACGTTGTTCTCGTCACTTAGTCTCCCTTCCTCACTATCCTAGGATCGCCCTATGGTCCCATCGACCTACACCCCCAACCCCAGCGCCTACCGCACCCTCTTCCCCTTCTTCCTCATCATCGCCGTCGTTCTCCTACTCGTATGGCGCCTCATCCTCTCCCCCGGCTTGTCCGTGCCAAAAAGCCCGTGCGCGCAGGGTATGCAGGCGTATTGGGTCCAGGCAGGCGACTCGTGCTGGGAGATCGCGACTAAGCATGGGTACACTCTTGAGCAGCTGGAGGGCTGGAACCCGAAGGTGGAGTGTGAAGTGTTGATGCCTGGGACGACGGTTTGCTTGCCAGGAGAGAGCAAGTAGGAAAAGGGAGAGTATCTATTTGTGGATCATTTGGACGGATGGACGGACGCGTATCTCAATATTCATGTAGCTTATTCGCATGATCATTCTCTGTAATATTTAAATAATAGACTGTTATAATCTGTCACATCTGCCAGAGGCTCGTTGTAGCTCTGTAGAAAGCTAGTTGTTTCCAGTAGCACCGGTTCCCCAAGGTAGTAAGTGCGACGCGGTGAGCTATCCAAGCGGGGAGTATTTCGAGGCTGGACCATTGGTTCGTGAACCGACTACAAGATGATAGAAGGTGATGCGAAGGAGAGAACTTGATGAAACTAACGTATGCATATTCTCAGACATCAAGAATTGAAAACGGCCTCCCCCAAGATTTCTCTGAGAGTATCGTAATAGGTCTGGCGAGTGGGTCACGGACCAGTCTAAGGGCAGGACCTGTAGTGCTATATAATCGTTTCCACTGTATGGGGGCATAGCTCAGCTGGGAGAGCAACAGACTGAAGTTCTGACACTAAGTTAGGGTCTTCTGGAGGTCCCCGGTTCAATCCCGGGTGCCCCCATTATTTTTTTGTTCACGTGTATCTTTTTACGAAGACTGTCGAGAGTCGAGACTCGATTCTCGTCGCTCGAGAGTTGAAGTTTCTACTGCAATAACAACCCTAAGCAAGCAATTAGAAAGGAATAATAATAAAATAGCATGAGACTTGCAAGTGACTTGCAAGTTGCAGCATTCTTTGTGATGTTACAGTTATTGGAACACCGGAAACTGTTTTGCGTCACTTTCTCCATAGCCCTCCTTCCTCCTCAAATAAAGTAGCCAGAAAATTTTACGCCGTAATGTCCATACCAAATATGAAGTGGGTCAAAATAGTATCAACCGAGATATTCATCATTTACGGTGTTTCATTGACTGATAAATGGCCACGTGGTAAACCTCTGCCAAATTTGTCCCACTGCTCGATTTTTCACGGAGTCAGTTGTGGCTATAAATTCCCCAAAAAACTTTATAAAATCTCTAACATTCATGTCTCAAGTTGTATGGCAAAACCTAGCAGCAGAGTTGAGGGGAGGCAGGATAATTCGACTGTTTCAGTGACTGATAGTGTTGCATTGACCTGTCAATGACTGTACTCAGGTACTCGATTAATTGGCATTGATTCAATGGATTTCAAAGAACATCGCTTTATCACTAGTACCCAACTCTAGCTGGTCGACTTTCGCTTGCGACTCTGGTACGTACTCCATGTAAAAACAGGTCAAGAAGTCGAATGATTTTTTTTGAGAACGTATAGCTTGTACAAAGTAACCGTATCTGGGGAGTGGGAAGAAAGGGAGAGATATTCGAGTCGTACAGAGGAGTAGAGAGAACTACAACAGTGAGATGATGGTCGTAAGAATCGTGAGGCGAGGAGGTAGAGAAATGAGGCTGCATGGAGGAATTTCTATACAAGACACTACGAGATACGTGGTCAGTTTAGGAGGACCCCGACGCTTCGCCAGAGGACCGCTCATCCGAGGGAGGCCGAGTGCTCCTGGGGGTGCGCTTGCGAGCACGTCTACCTTCCGGATTGGTGATATCAATGGCCCAAAGACCGCCTCTTCCAGGTTCGGTCCCGGTACGCCCAATATTCCTGAAAAGATTATAAGAAGACAACGCGTGCTTGAGGCTTTCCTGTCAATGAAATCGTCGTCAATGCCGTTGACAAGAGCAACCGCGATATTAGGACGAACCTTCAAGGTATCCTCGTTCTGTTTGAAATACTCAAAACGCGCGACGAGAGCAGCTCTGATCTCAGCCGTGGACGCCTTTTGGTGGGGGTGGCTGTAGATCGCGGCTGCAGCCAGTTGGATGATGGTGTACGGAGGCCTTCCGGTCCTGTCGCGCGGATGAGTGAGGTTTTCAAGACGGACTGGGGTCCCGCGTGGGAGGTTGAGGAACTCGCGTAGGTAGTCGCCGGGTTCGGGTAAGTCGTATTGGGTGTCGGCCCTTGCGAGGAAGGGTGTGGGGTCGGGGGATTCGCGTTTGGGGATCACCTGGGGGGACTGCTCGAGAGTGTGACGGCGGTAGTAGCGGGGTCCGGGATCTAAGGACGCGAAGGGGGATGGAAGGCCGGTTACTGCGGTGACGTATCCGGGGGGGTAGGGTCCAGGGGGCGGGAGGTATTGGCTGGGAGGGGAGTGCGATCCGCGCTGCGAATGGGCAGCCTCGTAGCCCTGGATTGATTGTCTAAATGGGTTCAACGTTCCTCTATTAACGTGATGTACTCACTGCACCGCGAGGGTATCCCGAAGCGTCGTAAGTACGCGCCGGTCCGTGTTGTCCTTCGTGTTCATACTCCTAGAAATGTATTATCGCGTAAGCCTAACAAATACTTCCCATGTAATATAAGGATACACGTACAGGCTCAGGAGAGGGCGTCCACATCTCATCATAGTCGGGACTACCTGGTCCGGACGCCTCTGGGGAGCCCTCTTGACCGGGAGACGGCGGTAACGGAGGCGAATCAGGATCCCAGATTTTGATGCCCCCGCCAGAGCCTGGCATAAACGGCTGGTCGTCCTCTTCCCCAGCCCTCGCATAGGAACGAGGAATGGGAGGGTGACCGGACCTGGGGCCGCCATAGGGGGACCTAAATTGGATATAGGAAGCAGGATACCCGGAATACATGGTTCCTGGTATCAAAGCTTAAGTCAGTCGCGTGTGTGGATGCCGCAGACACGTACAAATGATGTTCGTGCAAGGCTGAATGTAAGAGAGGAGATTTAGAGGAAGAGTAGCAGATGCTAGAGCGGTTTTGTGGGACCACTGTTGGGGACATACCGTGCCCCCACAGGCGGTTTTTATACTGATATGACCCACATTTTTTGGGCCCTCTATACATGGCTATGTCTGCGAATTGCTTTCGCACCGATATCCGACGATTGGCTCCGA
Source organism: Armillaria mellea (assembly GCA_030407055.1). NCBI lineage: Eukaryota > Fungi > Basidiomycota > Agaricomycetes > Agaricales > Physalacriaceae > Armillaria > Armillaria mellea. The sequence goes on along the minus strand of JAUDZF010000030.1, from coordinate 132,759 downwards.
GCAGTTTTTCTTGATAAGCAGCTGGAAAAAATACTCTATCAAGAAATTGATGTGAAAGACACGAGGCAACACTTTCCAGAGATGGAGTGTGTTGTTGGGGGTCATTGGTGCATATGTACATCGCCGAGGTGCCGAAGATGTGATAGCCATATCTGTACCTTCCTAACAAGGTGATTTCGTTTAGAGGAGATGTTGGGGTTTGTCGTCTGTAGAGGAAGAGCAAGCCGAGGCTTGACGTGAAGAAAAGACTGAATAGAAATACTGTGGGAACGAGGATACCCCGACAAGATCTCTTGCATACTATATCAAAACCCGCAACATTCTAATTGACGAAGTGGGTCCAATTAAACGATGGCAGTGATAGAAATGGTGGCGGTGATAGCAAGGTATCCTTGCCGAAGTGGGGCCCCGTTCGCAAGCAGTACTAAGCGAGACCCGCAGTACCACACCTTCGAAAACTTCAACGCTTGACTATTCTCAAATTTGGCGACGATTTTGTTGAAAGAATACTCGGTACTGGTTTCGTGGATTTAATGAATATGTAGTGACAAAGAATGTTACGAACCGTGTTGAGCCATGCTGCGAGAAGAGACGTAATGAACTGAGGGACGTTGAGAGCTTTGACGGACTAGGTCTCGGATCAACATGAAATCTGTTCCATCTGCGTCCAATACACGTATGTCGGTGCTTGGTGCTTGGCCATTCAAGTTGACTCTGTGTTGGACATTCTGTGTACGTAGATGTCGTAGTTGTTGATCAAGGAGTCGGCCCGAAAATATCCGACCCCAAGCACACGTACATAACGCGCCTGTGGCGCAACCGGTCGACGCGCTCGAATTTCAACAATCAAGGGCCCCCTGTCTACGATATGCCTAGTTAACTTGACTGCAACAGTTCCCCTGAGATGAAAGTGCAAAGGGTATGATGCAACTTATCGTGACCAATACTTTCACAAAGTCCTAAGTCAAATATCAACACTCCATCTCATAAAGTACTAAGTTGAAGTAGACAGCGAGGGAGAAATCAAATGGGATTGGTGATACCAATCATTCCACAACTAGCTCGGCAACCATGTTAGCAACCTCCTTTTTGCTCATATCCTCTGATACAGGACTCATAGGATCCAACGTAGGAATAGGACCCGTGAACCAGTAGATACCACCATACTTAGGGAAGTAGTACCACATCAACGAGAAAATTGTCACACCTCCCAATACCACTACTGAGTAGTTCATGTCTTGAACACTCGTCTGGGGAGTCGTAGGGAACATGAACACTACACTCGTGAATGCCATGAAAAGCACAGCTATCAGCGCGATCGGAATGCTCTTTACAAGGAACGAACGTCAGAGATTGAGCAGAAGTAAACACGATTCACGAAGACTGACGAAAATTCCGAGCTGAAACGGTCCAGGCTTGAAGTCGTTCTGTCCGATAAAGCGGGCAGCGATCGGGATGCTGTATGCGACGTACAATGAGATGACGGATATGGAGAAGACCGCGTTGATAGCATTCTCCCCGGCAAAAGAGAGTAGGCCCAGTAATATGGCAAAACCGGCGTCGAAAATAACAGTGTTAACCGGCGTTTCTGTGTAACCGTTCATTCGATATAGCCAGTTGGAGAATGGAAGGGCTAGCATATGATCTGCGAGTTCAAACTAAGGCGTCAATGATGAGAATATCATACCTCGATCTCTGCTAAATGCGTATGTCTGTCTGCTGGCTGCTAGAAGCTAATGAACGGATGTTAGAAAATATTCTCCATTACCAAGGATAAGCTTACAATACTGGATCCCATCATGTACCTGCCAACATAAAGTTAATATCGCAGTGAGAGAGATGAAAGGGTTGACGCACTGTACCAACACAATAATCGCCCAGATACCTAACGTTCCTTTCTGCCCAAAACCGTTGAACAGAATCTGTGCCATAGGCTGGGCGCTATCATATATCGCCTGAAGATCCGAGCCCATACAGAAAGCAAGGGTCATATTGATTGCTGTGGATTCAACATCAGTATGAATTACTGTTATTTGCAAAGCACATACCCCAGCCCAACACTCCAGCAATGCCCACCGCCAATACGATGGCCCAAGGAACGACGGTAGTAGCATTTGATGCTTCCTCACTTATGTGGACACTGGAATCGAATGAACCTACAATATTATTGGTATGTTATTGCATTTTGCCGTTGTAATGGTGGCGCACCAATGGTCCACAGCGGAGCCAAAAAGCTTAATATGAACGCAAAGCCATCTGTCCATCCGTTTACTATGCAAGAAATGATAAGCAGGGTATGAACTGAGTCCCCGAGACAACGCACGATTGACGAATCCGCCCAAGGCAAAGTGTGCGGTGTTCTTAAATTCCGACGGAGTAACGATAGGCAGGGCGATAATAATCCCGAAACAGAGCCTGTCAACGTTATCGTATTGGAACATCAGAATTGATGGACAGCGCTATCAGCAGATAAGAGAATAGGATACATACAGGACGTTGAGGGCGACGTACACCGACTGCAACCTTGCTAAAACCGTTGTTCCTAGACAACATCCCACCACGTGAGTGAGACTTATAGCAACATATACACCACTGACAGGCATGGATTGAGAATATCGGAGAAGGAAAAGAATGAAGATGACGTACAAAAGCTGAGCGTTCGTTGGCTCGAAACTTTGGTTATGAGACCCAATCTTGACCGCAGCCATGACTTGAACGGCGCATCCCCAGTTAATTGAAGCTACACCTGCTATAGATCCGATCGTGTTCATGTCTAGGTTGGCTGTGTAAGGGTACACAGTGTGTGAAGATATTTGGAGAAACTGACAGCCGACTATCCAGCAGAGAAGATTGCGCCAACGAGGTGACGAGAATGAGTAGGTCCAGTAGTACAATCCTCCAGAAGTAGGAGCGGAACTGGCTAATTCGGCCATTGCCAGCGCAACGCACAGTATGAAAATACCCGCAACGGCCCACTTGGGTCCTTTATCAGTACAGCCCCATTATAGAAGTGAATACAAGAGAAGCGTACCCCCCAAACCATAGCGGGCCCTCCTCCGTTAGGAATCGCATAGAAAAGAACCGACGATATTGAGGGCACCAGACCAATGATCGAGAATGCGATTCCAAAAACCTACAATGAGATTGGTCAATGCGCTGGTTTTGAAGAGAATAGAGATGGATAAGACGCGCCTCAAGAGGGGTAAACGCACGCTTGAACTCTTGCTTATAGCCTAGAGCCGCCAACCGCGCCTCGTCCGCTGCATTCACGGCATCTTTTGAAGACATACCGAAAGATGAAAACAGAGTTGTATCGTTGTGCTGGAGAGATTATATGTAAAATCATACAGAGGCCGGTTACGCATCATTTTTCTGCGAACCACATGAGATAGAAGCCCAGAGACAAGGGTCACGTTCGAGTGTGAGTATAGATAAGGCTGCTACCCCAAATGGACATCTAAGAGATCATAATCCAAGGGCATCATTCTCTCCACAGGAATGGAAAAAAGGAGAGGAAGGAAGGCAGCTACGTGTGTTTTTGAGGGACGTTCAAGCTGAAGATAGATGTACAGCCACCGACAACTTCCCAAAAACCGGCCATCAGATTTATTTGCCGCAACTTGGAAATATCCACGCTTTTTACTTACGCCCTTTCGTCGCCTGCTCAAGTTCCTCGTTTGTATTCAAAGCATGAAAAATTCTTTCGTGACTGTCCGTAGATGTCCGACTGGCAGCTCCCTTACCGGTTGAGATCTCAGCCGTGCCGTGGCAAGGAAGAGGGCGGTTATACATGCGGATACATGGCGGACCTCCTCACCTCCTCACTTCCCATCCAATGGCAGCAAACCGATGATCAATACCGGTGAGTGCCCGGTGCATTTAACCCTTTACTTTCCGTTAACCGTCTTCGAAATTTCAGTCAACTGTCAATGAAAGCTGCCACGGCGAACCGTGATAAGAAGTCATGAGCACAAAAGACTCAATTGGTGCCGCATTGCCTCCTATCTCATGATCAAATTCCCGTAACCGCCTGGATAAGATTGAAGAGGCAAGGAGAGGCTGAGAAGCATTAAGGTTTTGACCACCGGAATTTGGGCGGAATCCATTTATGACATTGACAATCTTGCATCTCGCGTTCCAGTCAGGTGATCTTGTCATGACTGCTCAGTCATTCAATGGGAGAAGGAGTATTTCAGGAGCCGTGCTAGGACGCTCCCACACTATCAATGGCTTCTACTACGGTTCCCAGCACAGCTACGGAGGTTCTAAGCTCCCCCCATGTTGTCCCGACTTCTTTCAAGCATCCTTTAGACCCATTGACTCCTGACGAGGTGAGTTCAATTCGAATGTGCCTATCTGCACCGAGACAAACCTTCGCTTCAGATAGCAACTGTATCATTATCAGTCCGACACCACATCGCGAGCAGGACCGAAATTAAGGCTGTCAAATTTATCACTACATACCTCTTACCACCTCCCAAGAAAGCGGTTCTTGCCTACCTTGGGATTCCTTTGGCTCCTGGCGGAAAACCTGAGGCGCCTACCCCAATTATTCGGAAGGCCGAAGTCGATGTGCGTGCTATGGCCTTTGTTCACGAATAAAGCTGATAGTCTGATAGTTCCTCGATGTCGTGAACGGGTGCGTAAACTCGGTTTTGGTACCTACGAAAGATTTGATTCATCAAACACAGTGACGCCCATAATGTCATCCTTGCTCTTGACGGTGGGGAATGGGGCGTTGAGAGCCTCGAGAAGCTTCCGGAGGGCACTCAGCCCCAGATTTCTGTTCAAGAACTCGTCGCGTGCGAAAAGATTGTGAAGAGCGACGCTCGGGTTCAGCAATTGGCGAAAGAAGTCGGTAAGTAGACTCGGACCTCCGGATAGTTACACATCTCATTTGTTCGCAGGCGTTTTGCCTGAGCAAATCGTCTGTGATGGCTGGTCTATTGGTTACGACGACCGTTTCCCACAGAAGCGCCGTATTCAGCAAGCGTTGATATTTGCGCGGCTTTCGGAGCATGAAAATCTGTACGCCCATCCACTAGTAAGTGTATAATTGCAACTACATTACGTCATGCTAAGGGATTCTCGTAGGATTTCATTGCCGTGGTAGATGCGAATGCCGAAGAGGTCCTACATATAGGTATTGTCGGATCTTCTTAGATTTTCATTTATTCCTAACATTTCAGCACAGACTTCCCACCCCATTACAAGAATACGGCTAACGGCGAGGCTCTTAGCGTACCCAGCACCAAGTTTCCAGAACTCGCTGAAGACGCGTTTGCCGCGACAAGTCGACCGCGGATCCCTCCTCCCCTCAAACCGTTTGACTTCCTTCCCGATCTCATGGAGAAGAACGAGAATTTCAAATCTAGAGATGACATCAAGCCCTTGCACATCGTCCAGCCCGAAGGTGTCAGCTTCAAGCTTGATGGGAATGAGCTGGAATGGCAGAATTGGAAGATGCATATATGTAAGTCGTCATGGTGCTCTCGGTCTTACTCCACTAATCGTGCGACGCCGATAGCCTTCACTCACCGCGAGGGCATAGCCCTTTCCACGATCACATACAATGACAATGGTGAAATACGTCCAATTATATACCGCCTCTCGTTGGCCGAGATGGTGGTTCCTTACGGAGCTCCAGAATACCCACATCCTAGAAAATTCGCCTTTGATTCGTGAGCGGTCTCTTATCCACTTCAATAACCAGAATATCTGATTGAGACAGAGGCGAATACGGTATGGGAACAATGGCTAATGAGCTATCGTTGGGATGCGACTGTGTTGGTCAAATTCACTACCTGGTACGTTTAGCTTTTGCATGCCATGGAATACGTTGTCTGACGATAAGCGTAGCCTGGCGCCTACGTTGGACACGATGGAAGTGCAGTTGTCATCAAGAACGCCGTCTGCATTCATGAGGAAGATAATGGTGTTCTTTGGAAGCACACCGATTATCGTCCTGGTGGCCGTACGCAGACTGTTCGAAGGAGACGCCTGGTTGTCAGCATGGTCTGCACGCTGGCCAACTATGGTTCGTTCTATATCTACACCATTGCTATCAAAGCTAAGACTGAAATTATCACCTGCAGAATATATCTGGAACTATCATTTCTACCAAGACGGTAGCATCGAGCTCGAAGTCCGGCTGACTGGTATTCTCCAAGTTTATGTGGCGGAGACCGACGAACCGATCAAGTTCGGCACTAAAGTTGCACCTAACGTCAACGCCCAGTACCACCAGCATCTCTTCTCGATCCGCGTAGACCCTATGATCGACGGAATCAACAACTCCGTCGTCGAATCTGACATCATTCCTCTCCCCAACGCTTCAACCGGCTCTGACCTCAACTTTGCCGGGAATGCGTTCATCCAGGAGGATACGGTGCTGAAGAGGGAGGCCGGGAGAGATTGGGATTGGGAGAAGGAGCGGAAATGGAAGATCGTCAACCCGGCTAGGCAGCATTATAGTAGCGGGAAAGACGTGGGCTACGTTGTCGGGATCAAGGGAGGGGTTACGCCGATGATGGCGAGGAAGGATGGCTGGGCGCTGAAGAGGGCGCAGTTTGTGAACTATCCCGTTTGGGTGTGCAGGGATGTTGAGGGCGCGAAAGGGAGTAGGATGTGGCCAGCCGGAAAGTATGTCCCACAGACCAGGGAGAGCCCCACGGATTCGATCGGTGCGTGGGTGAAGGGTGAGCAGAACATCGAGAATGAAGATATTCTCGTGTATCTGACTGTCGGTGCGTAATTTCTGTGCTCCATCTGATGTTCAATCGCGTTAAAAGGTGAATAGGGACAACGCATATCCCTCGTCCGGAAGACTGGCCAGTGTACGTCTTTCCGTTTAGTGTTGTTGAAACTGTGTCTGACGTGTCCTTCAGGATGCCTGTTGAGCATCTAAGCATCTCTCTCAAGCCCCAGTCGTTCTTTACAATGAATCCTAGTATGGATGTTCCGGGGACTAGAGATCCGAAGAGTGTCGCTGCGTTCTCTCAGGGAGCTACCCCCAGTCATGGGCACGCGGGATGTCATTAATCTTTTTGCACGACTGTACTCAAGGTGTCTTTCAGGGTCTATGTAGTAGAAACTAAATGTAAAACAGTGAATGATTTCCAGGCGACAAACCACGATTCTTGCCCAGGTCTTTGTGTTCATGCGACACCTGAATGAAATTTGAAAAGCAGCTTGAGCATTTGTGTAAATTGTCTGCTTGAGGACGGAGAGTTCGATCCTAGTCCCACCTAGATTGTAGTTGACGCTTCTCCCGTTTGGACATCCACTCGGGTCTGCAGGGAATGTAGGGGATTGACATTAGCTTGCATAATTAAGAAGAATACACGAGGCTAGTAGTAAGGAGTGTGGTCCGCACAAACGCGAAATGAACCAGGTTGAAGATACGAGATACAATATTACTGCAGAGACGGAATTAGGCATTAGAGCCCGACTTGGTATCTATGATAGCATAATCGGCGTCAACTTAAGGGTATAAGGATATTCCAGTACATACCTTCCGTAACAGAAACAAACGCCGCTTTCGTCTCTACAGGCGAGGGCTGACGGTCACGCTTCGGCATTTTTGACTGCAGTCGAGCATGGAGTGCTGCATCCTTTTCCCGAGCGCGGTCAATGTCAGCTTGGACTTTGGCTTTTATTCTCTCGTGATAATCCTCTTCAATTCTACGGGATTGAATAAATCACGAGAATTTCTGCAATAAAATAACGGAGTACGCACTTTTTCAAAGCGTCGAGCTCGCGAAAGAAGTCCCATGGGTCATTGATCTTCTTTACCGATTCTATATCTTCTATTACTTCGATGACAGGCATGGTGTCCGGAGGAGTGGCGCCGAATAAGTTGAAACACTGGAGAGGATCGCCGGAGAGGTCTCTATCGTAGTTTGCGAGGTCTGGGTTCAAACAGGGTATCCACCGCAAAACTTTGCCGAGTACGGAGTGAAGGAAAGTAGACAACTTGGAAGGACATTTCGACAAGATCGACGGAGCTCCACTAGCTTCAATAGTTTTATGAACTGAACCATCGTCCAGGCTTTCGGCGTCGTGTTCCGATGGAGGAGGCAATGTGACCGTAGATGCTTGGCGCTCGTCCGTCTGGATATCATTTTTGACATCACTAGCAACATCTCTCGCAAGTAGAGCTTCATGTTCGTTCTGGAGGGTGTCCCTACGCGCAACGTCTTGAAAATGATAGATCTCCAGAAGCCGTTCTTCGTGCTTCAGTTGGTATTTAGGATCGGGCCACAGGTCCCCAACGGTAAGATCGTTTCGAATGCGACAATGCGTCGCGGTAAGGGTAGGGTGGTAACAGTCTGGCCAGGGGAGAGGCAGCGTAGGATTCAGTGGCGGTCGCGAAAGCGGATTGGAGTTGTTCGGTAAAATCGGAACAGCCATGTCTGGGAGTATAAAACGATCGGGCTGACCATCAGGGAGGCCTTGTGAGACCAAGGTCATGGACACCGATATATATTCTACGCCAGGCAATGGGAAACAGAAGAGCTGGGAGACGGTAAAGGTTAGTTGAAGGTGAATCATTGCAAACTGGCGACAAACGTACGTGTGTGACGCATGCAACATAAACTGTGGTCTTCAATGCCTCACAGGCTTTAGTAGCCTCCGGATCCTTGAGATATTTGAGGGAAGCAACTGGATCGAGCTTGAAAGCTATGTAGTCACCGAAATGTGGGACGACCATGACAGTGCAACCTAAGAATGGGAGTAAAAATTTTGAGTGCTAACGTCGAGTTCGCCTTTTGAGTGCTGAAGAATAGGGACGGGTGGACACTAAATTCGTTCATTGTTCTTAGAACAACCGGATCAGACAAGGTGAACAAAGTGACGGCAATCGCCGATTGGGACAACAAAAATGATTGGGCCTGACCACTTTCATTGTCTGGAATAGATCATATTCTCACAGCAGTAATTCGGACCATTTTTTATTATTATACTCAGGAGATAGTCCTTGTTCCGGTATATAATGATGGTCTCTTGACAAGCTTTCTCGCTCGTCGTTTCATCTCATTTACTTGTCCATGCCATCCTCACTGGTCTCAGCTGTACCCCCTCCAAATTCTGCCACCGAGGCTCCAGGACTACCTTCCCATGGAGATATTTTTGTTGTCGAAGAGTCGTTGTTGACACCCTATCATAATTTACTTGCGGCTGCTGCAAGGACTCCGTCTGTGCGAACGAGCCCCGCGTGCCGGAAAGTCGTCGAAAGCATTTGTTCCTCATCTCAGTCCTCTGCTGGCAGAAATGGTCGACGACGGCCTGGGATCATCTGTCTTCCCCCTGCAGGAGGCGAAAGCCTTTCTCACCAGCCATGGTTGTATCTCATGGGCACTTTTGATGGCTACGACGAAACAACACTTCCCAAGATACTCAAAGACTTCGCCATCACTGTTCGTACCAGTCCTGCCGAGGAGGAAGGCAAGTTCACCATCCGAACGTCTCCGGACTGGCGGATATGGCCGACAACGAAGACGCAATGGGTAGTAGTCATACCCATGACTCCGGAGAGTGGCAAATTTCCTGTTGAGCCGTGGATGTGTTTTGGTGACCACAATATACCGTACACGATGGAGGCTTCCGAGATCGAGAGGCTCGACGCGTATAGCAAGGAAAGGCTGAGAGACTTCAGTTACAAACTTGTGAGGGATCATGCATATCTCACCAAAGTCGCCATTGCCCTCAGAGACCACGAGGCGAAAGTAAGATTTCGAGCTTCTTTCCGTGTCAGTACAGACTCGACAGTGCTCTTTTCTAGTACTTATCCCAGAAGAAACGTCAATATGCAGCTAGTCGTAAATCATTCGGCTTACAACGCCTCACGCAGGGTATCAAGGTGCGTGATAGTGTCCTTTGTATGTCACCAGAATAAATGTCGACGTCTCCATTCAGTCAATACGGTTCACCGACACAACTAATACCGTCTCCGTGAGCGGGATGTCCTTTTCTCGGGCAGTTCTGAGTCTTCTAACAGTTGTCCTCAGGATCATACCACTGGAAAGCCTTCCTTTCCTCAGAAGAAGACCGCTGCCTCTGTCTATAGCAGGTCCTCGACACGTGTAGTGGTGCTCTAATTCCATGCATCTGAACGATAACCTTATGCTTATTTATTTGTAAACTCTGTACACTGAATCATTTATGATCTCTTCAAGCTACATTGCTGGCGCCGGCTTACTCGGTCAGGAGCCTGACTAACTGGTCACTTAGGATGGTATTGGCGTGGAAAATTGGATCCTCTGCCATCATTGCGAAAATGACAATACTTAGCATATATCATACGCCTCATACTACAGGGCAGGGTCATCCAAGTTCCTACACTGTCGAAACGGATGCAAGCATGCAGGGGAGATCGTCTTCGATATCACGGCGAAGGGAAATCTGACAGCTAGAGTAGAATTCGCCGGGTTTCGCAAGATTGTAGCTAAGGGTGGGCGCTGATCGAGAGGACTACCAAGAAAAATTGTGGGATTCTTGTACATTGTCGTAGTGATGAGCGGGAGATTCTGGTATTAATCAATCGCGTTGATCATCTACAGATGTAACAGCCATCATCGTAGTCAGTGTAGTGGAGCTACTGGTAGAATTGAGATTGAAGACTCGACACTTGGTACCGGTGTCCACGATCGTGCTCGTTGTCCACGATTGCACATTGAAGAATCGTGCCAGCATGTGATATGACATGGAAGCGAAGATTGCGTATTCTGGACTCAGAATCTGGAGGCGTTTCAGGTCATACGGAGCAAAACAGGAGCCCAGTCGTTTCCAATGGTAGCAGATGTGAGGGGCTCCGGTTGGCATGTTGGATCAACAACCCCAACGTTACGGTTCCTTCGCGAGAAGTTTGCAGAGAGAGAGAGGGAAATTCAACGAGGTCGTCACAACGCCATTGTGCTGATGACGATAGAATTGTGCTATGTTTCAAATTATCAAATACTGTCATCGGTATGCACAAAATTCGCAGCCTCATGTAAGTACTGAGACGATTAGCATGGTTAGCGTGTTACCTGGAAGCCAGAGCGCCTTAGTATTACAGTCGTTGTTCAGATTCTGGGCATGGGTTAAGTGACATAAGTTAGTTGAAACATGATATCATTCTAGAGAACAGAAGGGAAAGACGGACAGATTTTATCCAGTTACGAGTACCGCGAGTATCTATAAAGCCGGCTCGCCAGGCTACGGACAGATGGACCGTCCAGGGAGACCATGTGTGGGAGGACCACTTGCTGCAGGGATCTGAGAATTTATTTGGGCGCCGGTGTTGGTCGTAGTGCGCTCGCGGCTCAACGGAGTCTTGAGTTGCAGTGAGTGGTTGCGTAAATCACGTTATTCTTGATCGGTAGTGGCGGTGCATCCCTCTCTTCTTCTTATCCGATGATGATCAAGCTCAATTAATGATCTTGACTAGGAATTTTACTATCTCTGGGATTGCGCCACCTTGGCTTCGACTTGGGTGCCCAGCTATTGTTGGAATATGGCAATCCGGCATCATGCCGAAGATGCTGATTAAGGAAGAAGATATAGGAAAAGTATAAAAGATTCTAGTAGATAGTCTTTTAGTATATAAGTAGGTACTGTAGTGTACATCCTCATGCGTTTGCAGAGCTCAGCCAAGCGCAATACTACTGGCTCGACACAGCACGTGTATGTATGGAAGATGAACTGATCCCCCATATCACAACAGCTATAATCGAAGATGATGCAGAGGGTCCTGACAACGGGTGGCAAGATTTCAGTAAAACTGTTATCTAGGATTCTTACAGATAGCCGACTCTCAGTCTCCACAACCTTGTGCTTGCACCTCATCACAGGATCTCAAAGACTTCAATGTCGAACATAGCAGAACTCGACAAAAAATTTCAATCATGGCCGCCTACTCCGACCCGTTCTCTCACTCGGGTCTCTTGTCTTCCGAAACACTGTACGATGGATGGGGATTTTTAGATCAGTAGCTGCATAGGTATGTGTAACCTGACTTCTTCGCCTGATCCTCACTGATACGTTGCCATTAGTGTTCTCAGAAAAGCAAACACAATTCAGCACATGCTTACAGTTCTTTCTCTCCATGATGCCATCCCCTTTGCTGCTTATAAATTTGATGTGCCCAATTCTAACATTTCTCGTCCATACTAATGTTGTTCAGTTTCCTCTTCCTCTCTATCCTCACTTTTACCTGTGGTGCTCCTGCCTCATTGACGTCTGGGCGGCCTCGTCTCCAATATCAGCGTCACAATAGCTGTATGTACTTTCATTACCGGCTTCGTCGATAACCCATGTTCGTACAGCTGGAATCCCTCGTTACCAACTTCGCAGAGTATGTCTCACTACTCTTCTTTTCCTCCTAACACTTATCTCTGCTTGATCTAGTCTCTCATTCAATGGTATGCCCTTTCTTTTCCCTTTCCTGTCTAATAGTCTCAATGGAAGGCAGTCACCAACCCTCTCCTCATCCAGCTCACCTTCGAGTGCGTTGTCCTCTCTGCCAGCATTAACACTACCAAGTACATTTCATTTGACCACACCTTTGAGGATCCCATTGTCATTCCAATCCTGGGCATGGCCAATTCTGGCATCATTGAGGATGTCGCTCTCACTTAGGGTGGGTTTGACACATTAGATATCATCTTGTTGGAATATCTTGACCTCATCAATCTGGATGTTAACCTACAGTAAGTATTTCGTGTCTTTGTTGATGTACAATATGTTGACTATCTGATTGTGTAGAGAGGCAACAGTTAATGGGAAACTGGGTATCCCGGTGAATGCTACAGGGCTTACACAGAAGCTCATTCCCACTATGTTTGTGAAGTGAGCCTTTTTTTCCACCTGGCTGCAGCTTATTTCTCCCTGACAGGTATGGTACACCGCTCAACAAGCAGGGCTCTTCCTAATGTGATCTCCCTTGCCCATTGAGCTTCATGCACTACAAGTTCTGTAAACATTGATATATGTATCAGTTGAGGCTGTACTGTCCATTTAATGGAATTTATTCCAGTAACTACTGGGGAACGTCAAATACAATTTCTCCAGTAACTATCAAAGGTGTCAGAATACATGCGTTATGGAGACTTGAATTGTATTTACATATTTGACAGGTTTCTGATAAATTCTATACTTCCGGCCACTGTATGTCCCATGCTTCAGATATCGATTCTGTCTGCCACCTTGCTCATCGTCGCCTGACTCCGGCCACTGTATCCCCATTGTATGTGTCATATTAATCCCATCGGTCCGCTTTCAGCTACGTCACACTGAAAGAAAAACATCTCAAGCTGGTTTCCAGAATTTGCCAGACAGCCCCTAAATCACTTGCAGTGACCAATGGATCGTGACTGTTCAGTCAATGAAGCTCTTCCAGACCTTAAATCTTTGACAGATAGTGTATATTAGTACTCATATATTATATGCAGCTTTTTATTCCTGTTCTGTATCTAGTTCAAAGATAAATATCAATAATGTCAATTGTAACACATCCTTCACCCCACAGTACACATTCAAACAAGGATACAAAGTCTATCAAAGTGTACATCACCTATTCTTGGTGGTATATATCTGAAAAGACACCTGCCCTGAGCTTCTGGCACATTATTTTCTTTTGGTGAGATGATCAGATGAAAGTGCACCAAAGAAGAACATGAACATACATTTTCCAAGCAGTAAAGTGAATAACAAGGCTTGTACAAGTGGATTTGTGTAGATTGGATGGATTTTTGGACAAAATAAAGCATAAGCACTTCATCTGGACCTTTGTGATGGTATGCGGAACTGCATAAAACAGATATACTGTGTAAGAAATGGCCCAAAATGCGGTTTATCATCCTTGAAACACATATTAATCAAGGCTGGAATGTATTTCATGCACAAAAAACTATATATGTATGCTCTACACTGCAATAATACTATATTCCACCAATTTTTGGGACCATAGAAAGGATAAATCAAGCAAAGGAAGGATCCCGAGCATGTATTCCACTCGCTCAATTGCTCTGGCCCGTGAAACCGCGGAGTGATCGAGTGGCTGTGCCGCTTCTTTTGTGCTTCTTTCCCTCACCATATGACGTCATCACCATTGTGTGTCCACATTCGGCTGCATGTCTCACCCTTTTCGGCAGTGCATCAACGTCCTCACAATCCCCATTGTCAACCATACCTGATAGCAATGACCATCATCGATGCCTACAGGCCGCTGTGCCCGCCCACATGCACATATTTTTATTGTTGATTATATCTATTCAAATACTAAATGTATCTACTTTTTTAATGGTACAAGATTATCGTAATACGTGGCCAGGGAAGTAAAGGGGATAGATTGCACGGAAAAATGTAATCAGAGATGACACATGATCCTATCACCAGTTGCGACGTGAAACGCTGACTGGCAGCCCTACTATAGTTATTGGGGAAATTGTACTTACGCTTCCCCGATAACTACTGGGAAAATTAAATTTACCAGTCAGGATAGGTTGATCAGTTTTGCATCTTCTGAAGTTGTCAATCTCAATTCACTCCTTTTTTTACGACCTTGATCTACCTCGGATCCATTGCCGCAACTGTTTCCTCTGCACCGTATTCGCCCTGGATGTTATATCTACGGCCCACAACATCGCCCTGCCAAAGATTCGACTTGTAAATCATGTTGGATCGAGGTACAATTTGATTAATCGCGACCGCGATGTTTATGACAGATCTTCTCTCGTGCCAAGGTTTCAAGCTCAATTACCGCCACCCTCCATTGCTGCGTCTTTGGCGCATCGGTCAAGCTGCAAATAGGTGGTTATACTATTCACCTTCAGTAGGAACTACCCAAGCAAGTCGTCATTTGGATGGCCATGGAGTGTGTATGCTCAATCTTGAAGCCTACATCGGAAAATAAGTGGATCAGTAAGCATCTGTATCACGCACAATGGTCCATTTCCGCCCTGATCGCCTTGTAGCGTGCCATGTGCCAGGGTATCCATGTGGTGATATGTCGAGCCAAGATCGTGATGCGTGTTGGCAACATCCACATAGTGTAAATCTCACGCGAATTACTCGAGAGTCGACACTGAGGCGATCTCCTCGTTCAACCGCATCCTCATTCTGAAGGAGAGGAATAAGACTGGTTTGTATTTCCGAATACAAATCGATATCGAAGGGCTTCAGCATGGAACGTCTGTGTTTCTCTTGGCTGGATAGGAAGGATTCACACGCACATGTCAAAGGGCAGATTGACATTCCATGATCTTCTTATTCGCCCCGATTCTTGTCGTCGAGGGCTTTTTCGCTGCTGGTCATATATATATACCTCACATCAAGAGAAGGACGACTGGTAATCATCTCCTAGTGCGCGGAGCGCTATATACTCGAGACTGCGCCGAGTGACCCTCACGAGCCAATCCACTCCTCACCATGCAGACGAATCTTCCACTGGGTCTTAGTGCTGCTGATAAAGCAAAGATCCTTAATGATCTTGGCTCTGAGATGGACAGAGTAATCCTCGCCTCTCTCTTACAGGGTACGTCGTACGCGTCCGCCAATACCTTCAATTCTGAATCAAAACTCGTCTAGGCGTGTATACTGGCATCATCGCCGTTGCCCTGTGGAACATCTGTAAGGAGAACCCGTCTTTACATCTATGTCCTTAAATCTCACCCCCCTCCTTACGGCAGATCTGCACAAGGCCCGACCGATCGGACCACCTATGATCATCGTCGTCGTCGTCCTTTATCTCACGACCTGTGCAAATCTTTCCCTCGACTGGTTAATCGTGCGCACGGCCCTCGTCACCAATGGACAGAACCTTCTGACGATATTCGCAAACTTTTCGAATCCTCTGAGGTGGATAACGGTGGTGACCGGTGTCTTTGGTGTTGTCTGTACTATACTTGTTGACGCCACTATGGTGAGCATCGTCTGTCAGCTCGCATCGGTGGCTTACAGTTCCGATAGATCTGGCGATGCTGGTTGGTCTGTGGACAACGCTGGCAAATCATCCTTCTCCCTGCGCTCTGTACGGTTGCCGCTGCAGGTACAATGACTTTTCCCCCCAATACCATCTCCCTTTCACTAATATCACATCCAGCCTTAAAGATCTACGTAACATGCCAACCGTACTCCGCGTTACAAAGCTACTTTCAGTATCTAGTGATCTACGCCTCCATGACTCTGGCTACGACGCTGTGGTGCACCTTGCTTATGATTTACCGGGTTTTGACTGTTGCGCAAGGAGCCCCAGCAGAAGGTGCGGGGGCATATCGGCATGTCCTTGAAGTCTTGGTGGAGTCTTCGGCTTTGTATGCTGTCCCGTTAATTTTTTATGTGGCGTTCTTTGCGCGTCGGAGTACCGTGTTCTACTACCTCGACCCTATAGCGGGGATCATGCGGGTATGTTCTATCTAGACTCGTTTGACAATAAATTGATGTAGCGTTGTAGGGTATTGCCCCGACGCTTCTTGTGGGGCGCGTTGCAGCGGGTCATGCTCGTGCGGACGATTCTTGGAAAGGAAGTGTGATGTCTGCGCCGTTACGGTTTGGGCAGGATAAGACCCAGACAAGCTCCCAGGAGTATTCTATGGCGATTGATGAAGATGTCGAAGCTCAGTTGGGAAGGGGGAGCGATAGTTGTGGGGACGAAGAGGGGGGCAGTGATAAAACAGAGAATCAGTCTGAAGATCCCATCATTGAACTGAGCCGTTGAGAGTTTTGGCACATAATGTTATATGTATTTGATTCTAGTATCGGATTTGCACGTATTCTGTAAGGTTGGTAGATGTATATTCAGGTGTACTTGCATGGCTGTAGTTAGTAACGTATTCTGGAGGTGGAACAATGCTATTATCAGGGCTTCCCAGCATGCTTCTTGATCACCTTCAAGATCAGTAAGTCCACCTCTTCAATCTTCGTTTGTCATTACCAACGTTGTCTCCCTTTAGAATTGTGAGAGGTTCCGTGAGAATGACGAGAATACAACTCTTGCCAGGGTACGTCTTATACTTCCTCCTGTCGAGGCATCCGTTTTATCCTTTCCCCTATTTTACTCAAAAGATGAAAAGGACGAGAAGTTTGTCTGCGAGCTGTTCATATAGCTTATCGGCATCAAGACATGGGAGGATAACTGTGACGATGGTAAGGACGAAAGGGACAGCAAGAAGGGTGGAAAGGATGGTAAGAAGTACTACTACTCCTCTTGCTGGAATGGCCACCGTCGGAGCTCTGAACGACTCGGCTGTAGGAGACCTAGCGTTCTTTAGCCCATTTGACCTCATTCTGTGTTGTAGCTATGCCTGTCGAGGCGATGATCGTGCAGGGATCCTCCTGTTCAAGTTTGCGTAAGTCCTCTGTCTGAGCATTGTTCCGTTACAACGCTGACGTGGATCTTTTTATGTAGTATCGCAATGACGGAATTGACGAGTAATACAGGCTGGTATTGTAATATGATACCATCCGAGCGGAAATACGACAAAGTGAGGGAATGCATCAAACATCAACATTACTATTGACACAAGGTGGACATAACACAAGTCAAGTATGAAACGTACAGGGAAACTGTACTAGGATCAGTATGTATGAACTGCCGGCTCTGTTTCCCCCCATGAGAAGAAAAACGCGACGAAAGTCAAGCACTAAGACATCCAGTATCCTTGTACACACTGCTTCGGCACAGACTAGCCGTAGTGTAAAGAATGGGCGAGAGTCTGCAATTTGACGTGAGTGCGATGAGGAGAAAAATTTCTGGACATCTTCGATGGTTCTGGGTGCGTCCCACGTGACAATTCAAATATTCCACCCCCGCCACACCGATGACGCCCACTGGGAGCGCCTATGTCACGGCCCCATCATTGAGGAGGATACGTGCATATACGATGATATAATGACCAGAAAGGTGAGGAATTCACAACATTTCTCTCATGTCCATACTTCAGAACCAAAAATTCACCCTTGATGCTCTGTTCAGTGTTGCTGGTTGGGTGTGCGTCGTCACTGGTGGTGGTACTGGCATAGGTTTATTAGATTTTTCCGTGGTGGACTTGACACTGAGACTGGAACAGGACTTATGATAGCCCAAGCCTTTGCCAACAACGGTGCGCGCGTTTACATCACTGGTCGTCGCCAAGACGTGCTTCAGCAGGCTGTCGACTCCTGGGGATCATCTCTCTCTCATAAGAAGGGAAAGCTCATGGGTATCTCGTGCGATACCACCGATAAATCGTCTATTCAAGCTCTCGTCAATTCCATCTTCAAGGAAGAGGATCACGTAGATATTCTGGTCAACAACGCTGGCATTACCAGCCAGACGGCTCAAGTGGAGAAAGGCGATATCAGCGCCAAGGAACTTGGTACCGAGCTCTGGCAACTGACCGAAAATGACTGGCTGGATGTATACAGAACAAACGTCATGGGGTAAGCCGTCAGCTCGCTTGATCGATGGGGTCTCATTAATAGTGGATGTTGTAGTCACTTTTTTACCGCCACCGCCTTCTTGCCCCTTCTCAGTGCTGCATCCAACATCCGTTCGGATCATACAGGAAATGTTATCAATATCTCTTCAATGTCTGGAATTACCGCTACCTCTCAGCATCACGCCCAGTACAACGTGTCCAAGTCTGCATCTATTCAGCTAACAAGGTTACTTGCCCAAGAGTTCAAGAGACCCGGAGTCAATGTTAGAGTCAACAGTATTGCCCCTGGCATTTTCCCATCTGAGATGACGAGTACATGTTGGGATCTTCGTATCTCTGACAATGCTAACACTATCCTTAGCATCCGGTTCAAACGAGCTAAACAAGTCGACCATTCCCACAGGTACAGACTACGGTGAGAAGAAGGGCATCCCTGCTGGTCGTCCAGGGAAGGAAGAAGATATGGCTCAGGCAGCGCTGATGCTTGCCACCAATCAATATGCTTATGGCCAGGTAAGTTTCATGGCTTTTCCCACTACATCTCTGAAGCAGCTACCACGACATTCTAGGTGGTCATCATCGATGGAGGCTATTTACTAGTTCATGGATAAGATCTGCGCTCCCCAAATATTCCGGCCCTCATAGTCGTCAAGCTGTTTACTCTTCAAACACGATTACAGTCCAACTTGCCCCGATGTATCTAGCAAATTGTAGTGTGGTGAATAAAATTCTTACTCACTCTTAATAAGACCCGTCGTGCTTTCCTCTCCTTCGAATAAGAAATTGGCTCAGGCTTCGAAACAGGGTGCACACTGCATAGTACCGGCAGACACAAACCTCCAATATCTTTTCCATCTTATCGATGAAGACTAGTATCTCGGTAAGGCTCGGTCTGCCGTACTCCGTTTTTCCCAGATGACTAAACAATAGCTCCTTCTACAGCAATCGTTCCTCCCTTCTTATCAGCCGATCCGTTCTCATGATCTTCTTACGTTCGACAATAAAGTCAACACTGGTCTTTTCATCAATGGAAAGTTTGTCGACCCCATTGAGGGCGGCCCCATTGAGTGCGTGTTCAGCTGTCTGTTGCGTGACTTATATACTCAACTTGCAGGGTTACCAATCCAGGTGCGACGAGTCCGGTTTTCTCAGGTCAAGTCTATATACAGATCCGAGTCTCCTTAGTATGCGCGGTGAAAATTTACATGCGTAACAGCCTGCATTTTATACCTCCAATGCAGTTCGTCCTAGTATTCTCTGGCCAAAGCGTAACGACGAAGTCACGCAGAAAGTGACAGCAGAAATAGTACGCGGTGATTAGCCGGCCCTACAAGCGTCGATCATCAAGGATCGCTATTGTCTATCAGGACCATCAACACGGCAGTCGCAACACAACGCATCCATCTCTCTCCAGAACCAGAATCCATTCATTGTCTTTTCCAGAATTCAAGTCTTCTTAGTAATGGAAGATGCGGCAGTGGATCGTTAGGCAACGGGCTCCCGATTAAGGGCACCATTGGCATGATTACGAAACCTATTTATATTAGGACCCTCTAATTATCTCTTTCTCAACTTTCCCATCCGACTTTCGAACATGTACACCGATGAGTCTTTCAGAATCAAGACAACGCGCAAATATGGAAAAAGCGAGCGAAGGATCGTCAAGGATCACAGGACTCAGCTCAATGTCAAGGAGCGAGAAGGATACAAGGCGCCTGTCGTCCATCCGTATGTCGTCCCGCCTTTTTTCTTTGTAGGTGTGTTGAGTATGGTTTGCTTAGAGGGACATCTGGGGATATCGCTGGACAGCCCGCGGGTACGCGATATGTGAATAGAGCGTTGCTTTTGGAAGCGGGGATGCATGGGAGTATCCGACGGGGGATCTATTCATTCAAAGAAACTGCGCGCTCTGTTGTGTTGTGAGTAGCTAGCGATGCTTGTCCTTTGCTGCTAACCCTGTTGCAGGTCGGATGGGTACGAAGAATTTAACAAGGACAATGGCAATAAAATGTACGCAGTTTTTTTCCTTGTTCTCTAGTCCGGTCTGACGTCTTTTTTGCAGTCGCTTGTGCGGTGAAGGTTCGTTATGTTGCCTTTCTGTGCCTTTTAGGCGCTGACTGGACGTTAGGTGGACGAAGCAAGGACGGGAAGATGCAGGTGAAGAACCAGGAGTACACTCACGGAAACAAGGCTCTGCAGGTTCGGGCTCTTTCATCTCCTTTGCCTTGGCTGATATCTCTCAGAACACAATGCTATCTGGCGAGCCTGTGCGTGTTATTCGGGGATATAAACTTGATTCAAAGTACGCTCCAAGGAATGGGTACGTGCGTCGCTCTCTTTTCGTAGCAATGATTGACTTGCGGCCAGGTTCCGCTACGACGGCTTGTACATCGTCATAGAATGTTACGAGAAACGGGACGAAAATGGATACAGGATCATTTTATTCACGCTTGAGGTGCGAAACTAGCCTTCTAATGCCCTACAAAGCCAGAATTATTATAGCGCCTTCCTGGTCAACACCCCATCGGAACCTGGGGTGCGTTCTGGACCTACCCTGGTTCTGAGGTTCCCTCAAGGATGCCGTCACGCACCCTTCCATCTGATTGGCAACCAATTTCCGTGAATTAATCGTCTCCCCCTCGTTGTCGCTTGTCCCGACAATCGAAGTGGAGCACCATCAAGAAAACTACGAGAAAAGCACTGCGATGATACTCTGCAGTGCCCAGTCGAATCGAAATGCACATCCTTCGTCCCAGCAGCGAGCCTCCAGTACTCAGAATAGCTCTGTTAAGTCGACGTTGGCCGCTCTTTCCATCCTTCCATCCTACTTCGAGTCTTCATTTCTCACCGCAGTGCACTAGAAATCAGAAAATATCGTCGGTAATCCTCTTAACCGCAAGCGCCAGAAACCGTCCAGTATCCTGCTCTTCAAAGCCGAATCTCTGTCACCTTCAGTCTTGGGAGATTGAGTGTCAATCTTTCTGAGCGTGGTCCCCAGAGGAAGCAGAAGTAAAAGCGATATCCAGGACCGATCCGTTTCTTTACAAGATTCTTATTCTATCTATCATCTTAAACTCATCATTTTATACTATCTTTTGCTTTCATCTTTCATCTCGGCTCGCCCCACGTGGCTACGCACTCTTCACTTCTCTACATCTTCCTTCGCGAGAACAAGGCACGGTTTCTCTAATGCAATTCAAGTTACTCTTTGCTGAAGCCTTTTAACTTTCGCCCTGTGGCCTAATTCATTAGGCGCGGTCTGATTGATGATGGAAGCTTCCTTGATCACCTGTGAATCCAAGGCCCTGGAGGCGCTTAAGAACCTCCTTCACGAGGCGACCTCGAGTCATTCCCTTGAACTCCCACCTCCTACACACACTAAGCCCCGCCTTCCAACTAAACCACATACATACTCTGCAAACGAGTAATTCCATTGAACTCTCACCTATCTTTCTTGTATACATCCACCATCATGCCAAGACGCCGCACTTGGATCTTCATCGGAATCGGCGCAATCGTTGGTGCCGCCCTGACGCCCGTCATCGTGCCCCCCATCTTGGGCTTGTTCGGGTTCGGTGCAGCAGGACCCGTCGCCGGTGAGTCAAAAAGTCATCCAATTTATATCCTCCAAGTGATAATTATTGGTAGGCGGTTTTGCAGCGGGAATCCAAAGCGGTATCGGTAACGTCGCCGCTGGGAGCGTCTTCGCGTGGTTACAGTCTTGGGCGATGGGAGGCATCATCTCGGCTGGTCCGTATGTGATTTCGGGGATTGTTGGAGGGGGTTTGGGGTGGGCTGTGGATAAGATTCTGAGGTGGTTCGGCTGGTAAGGGTGAGTTTGATCATGTGTGTCTGATATTTCAATTTAAGTATGTGCTGAGTCAATTTCCAGTATTTCGATATTGGACACTTTCCGTGGACCGCCCTTCCATCCTATGCGCGCATAACTTCTGTCGGTATTTCGACGCCGTCTCTGTGTTTCTATCATGTCTCTCCTTCGCCTCCCTTGGACTGTTACATTTCTCTACATCATTTTATCCTCTCAGCCGAGGGCATTAGTGTCTTTCGGGTCTGCATCCCTACCGATTTTTGTTTCCACGGCATTTTAACTTCCTTGCTGAGGGTATTGGTGACCCTCGGGTCTACTTCCCTCGTCGTTCAGTATCTCGGTACTGTTTTTTTCACTGTCATTTCATCTTCCTAGCTGAGGACATTTGTGTCCTCCGAGTCCACATCGATGGCGTTCAGTATCTCGGTACTGATTTTCTCAGATCCTCAACTTCGGAATATTAGTTCGCACCGTTACATTTGCACCTTTCTCATCCTCCTTCACTCAAGGAATATAAATGTTCCTACTTGTTTCGCCAAGCATGTTTTCTGCTATACTTACAGTACCTCGGTACTGTTCATAGTTCCGTTTTTTCACATGTGCACAACTTTGGAATACTAGTATTCCACACTGTTACATTTGCACCTTTCTTACGATATTTTACCTTCTTACTCTAGGAACAAGCCTCCATCCCGTGTCTTCGTCACGATTGCCGGACCCGAGGTACGAGGGTCCTGGCAACCTGACTGCGACACGGGACTTCGGCTTGTTGGGGCCCGCCCCAAACCCGGCTTATTACTTATATTTTGAGGTATAAGCTTAAAAGGAAATATATATTATGAGTGTAATAGTGTTGGAATATGGCAATCCGGCATCATGCCGAAGATGCTGATTAAGAAAGAAGATATAGGAAAAGTATAGAAGATTCTAGTAGATAGTCTTTTAGTATATATGTAGGTACTGTAGTGTACATCCTCATGCGTTTACAGAGCTCAGCCAAGCGCAATACTACTGGCTCGACACAGCGTGTGTACGTATGGAAGATGAACTGATCCCCCATATCACAACAAATAGTACTAATAAAGTGGCAACTCATCCTCCATCATCTTGTCAGTGCTCCAATAGACTGTCTCCTGGCCTGGACATTTGTCCAAAACCTGCTTATTAACTTCATCAACATTGTCATTACATCCAGAGAGAATTGTTCTCTCTAAAAAGACACAATCTTGAAAATTGCCAGCTTGATATTTGGATAAATATATCTAATAAGTCCAGAAAGTGTAGAGTCAGTAAGGCAGATGGAAGCAGGAAGGGAGATAGTTTGCTCTTCTGTAAGACCTTCACCTGTACCAACTGTCAATAGCCAACATGCAAATTCAATGTTTTCTGGAGTCTGGTCCAGATACATGTTCATTTTCAAATGGATGACTTGAATCTGAGCCCACAAAGGTGACTGACAAAATGAAAGCTGCAATAATCTGCTCTCAGGATCCTCATAAGATAATGGGCAATGTCCAACAAAAGTCTCTGAAGAGAAATGATCAAATGAAATTATCATAGAGACTTGGAATAAAAACACACATACCACTAAATAAGATTCCACCAAAGGGAGCATCTGAGTATTATTGCAGATATCACAGAGAGTGCAATCAACTGTCTCAATATCCTGCTGGTTTTACATAGACCTCACCCAAAATGATAAAAGAAGTTTGACAAAGAAGCTCAGCTAAGTGAATCCCTCTGCAAATGCTACATGTTGTATCATCACATGAGGGAATTGGGATTTTAAAGGTGGAGTGGCTTGTATGTCCTCCTACTAAGAGAATTGCTGATACACTGAAAGAAGTACAGGATAATTAAGCAGCCCAGTTCATAGTTAGGGATGTGCATCGTTGCACCTGGCTCCCATGGCTGTGGAAGAGTTGTTGGGTGATGACAATAATTAATATAGTGTTGCATTCAAAGTATAAGAGGTATTTTATATCATATTGGTACTTGTAATATGACTGTTATGACCATATTTTAGCCTGGCAGTGTACATACCATAATGACTGTGAGTATTGGCCCTCCCATATGGCTATGGACAGACCATATCTATAGGTGTCCATTGCCCTTACAGCCATATCCACAATGGTATGGTGCACATCCCTATTCATAGTAGAAGCTGGCATCTGGCACCACTCAGAAAGATAGGGACCATGAGATTGAAGAAGCTTATCAATAAGATGGAGACCAAAATCATAAAGCTGAGCATCTGGTGGATTTGGAATATCATGTTTGCAGAGCTTATATGCCAGATCATCACAAATATGCTTAGAGATGTATACTGTACCATTACAGATATGACTGTATGAAAAAATTGCCCACAGTATGGTACAGTTTAGCCCAAATCTGTACCATGTCCATACTGTTGTCTGTATATGGATGGTTTCACAATGACAGCCAAAATCTAACATAAAAAAGTAAGTGTAATTTGCTTCATTGAGAATTAAAATCAATTTGAGATTGTCTTTACTGACCTCAATGACATTAAATGGTCCCTTACCATTCCCTTGACAACTGTACTTCAACCATGATACAGCCATATTTTTGGTTGTCAAAGGTGCTCACAGTACAGACCTATATCTGTATCCACTGTACATAGTCACTATGATATGGATATGGTGTACATCTCTACATATTCTCCTTAAACATCTCCCATAGCTCATCTGGCTTAGCTGGCTGGCAGGAGAGAAGAAGGGTTATAAATTCACCCATAGCAATGCATGCTTCCTTATGTGGGGGGAGTGGAACAGAGCAGAGGGTAGGGAGGAAAGGGCACAGGCTTGAAGCTGCATGGCAAAATTGAAACTCAGCTGGAATGGGCTGTGGGATGGCAATGGCCAGAAAATTCAAAGTCAGCTTATTATGTCATCATCGACCTCTCTTATTATACAAGCCTATGCCCCGTGTCTTTGTCATGATTGTCAGACCCTCGTACCTTGGGTCTTGGCAACCTGACTGCAACACGGGACTTCGGCTTGTTGGGGCCCGCCCCAAACCCGGCTTATTACTTATATATTTTGAGGTGTAAGTATGAAAAGAAATATACATTGTGAGTGTGATAGAGCTTCAGGATATACAATATTCAATGTATCTGTGTTTTTTTCTGTAGATGGAAAGAGGACTTGAATCCATTGTCCAGAGGTGCAGCAGCTAAGTGCCATATAAAGTTGTCCATGTGAAAAAACAGGAGTACATAAATCTAATCCAACATAGGTGACTGACTGGCCTTGGGACTTGTTGATTGTCATGGCAAATGCCAACCTGACTGGAAATTGACAACAGGAGAAAGCAATAGGGAGATCTGCTGTATCTGCATTGATTGAGATACAGGGATGAAAACAGTCTTGCCTGCATTGTTTCCACTGAGAAGATAGCATTCCAATACATGAGGACAGGCACATGTAAGAATCATTTGTATCCCATTGCATAGGCTATTGGCTGGATCTAAATTGCATAGGAGCATAAGAGGGCAGCCAATCTTGAGAGCCAGCTTTGCACATGGTAATCCAGAGACACTGAAATTCTGAAGAAATTCAACTGGATAAAGAGTAGCTGAATCACCAAACTCATCCTCCATCATCTTGTCAGTGCTCTAATAGACTGTCTCCTGGCCTGTAAATTTGTCCAAAACCTGCTGATTGACTTCATCAACATCATTGTTATGTCCAGAGAGAATTATTCTATCTAAAAAGAAATGATCTTGAAAATTGCCAGCTTCAATATCTGGATAAATGTATCTGATAAGTCCAGAAAGTGTAGAGTTGGTAAGGTGCATGGAAGGAGAAAGAGAGATAGTTCACTCTTCTGTAAGGCCTTCACCTGCACCAACTGTCAATAGCCAATGTGCAAATCTGATGTTTTCTGGGGTCTGGTCCAGGCACATGTTTGTTTTCAAATGGATGACTTGAATCTGAGCCCACAAAGGTGACCAATGAAATGAAGCTGCAACAATCTGTTCTCAGGATCCTCATGGAACAACAGGCAATGTTTGATGAAAGTCACCTAAGAGAAATGATTAGATGAAATGATCTTAGAGACTTGGAATAGAAACACACATACCACCAAATATGACAGTGATTCCACCAAAAAGAGCATCATTATTGCAGATATCATGAAGAGTGCAATTAACTGTCTCAATATCATATTGATTTTGCATAGGGACCAACTCCCAAATGATAAGAGAAGTTCAACAAAGAAGTTCAGCCAGGTGAGTTCCTCTGCAAATATTGCACATTGTATCATCATGTGAGAGGATTGGAATTTTGAAGGTGCTATGGCTTGTACAACCTCTGGCTAAGAGAATTGCAGATATTCCAGAGGAAGCACAGGTCAATGCAATCTGTCCTTGTGCATGAACAGCAGCAGCAATTGTATTGCATGCAAAGATCTTTCCACCACTTCCCACACTATGAAGGAAGACTGATTTCCCATGTTGCTGAGCTGTAGAATTGATGACAATATCAAAAGCCACCCTTTGCTCTGCATTGAATGTTTAAAGATTCCTATCAACCAATTGCTGCAGGGATGGAATATTGTAGGCCAACTGGGCTGCCAAAAGAGGATTGTCCTCATAAGCAGCCCAGTCCATCATAGAGACTGGCATCTGAGTCCATTCTGAAAGGTGTCAACCATGAGATTGAAGGAGTTTATTGATAAGATGAAGGCCAAAGTCATAGAGCTGGGCATCTGTTGAATTGGGAACATGGAAATTGACTAAAAAGGCATGATAAGATGGGCAAATATCACCAAATATAGAATTAATTCTTTGCTGGGACAGATATGGTGCATGAAGTCTCAAATGGAGCACCAAAGGTGCTGAAAGAAGGCAGTCATGATGAAAAAGGCAGGTGGCAGTGCCCTGCAGTTCAAACTCAGCTGGAATGGGCCGGAGGATGGCAATGGCTGGAAAATTCAAAGTCAGCTTATTTATCATCTTCTACCTCTCTTATTATATAGATAGATACTCGTATTCCTCCTCATTTTTCTAAGTATATCTTCTACAATACATTCAGTACTTTGGTACTGCTTCTTGTCTTTTCTTGTATATGCTTAACATGAGGATATTAGTATTTCGCATGATACACTCACACCCTTCTTGTGACATTTCTATCTTCCTATGCAGGACACTCATTGCCTTCACTTTTTTCACCGAGTCTTTTCAACTCCAAGTTTATACTGCTGTGTGTTCAGCATTTTGATACTGCTAACATACTAGTATTTTGCACCAATACATCTACACCTTTCGTCACTTTACCTGAGGCCTGGGACATTCATATCATCACTCGTACATTTTTGGACTTGTTTCTTTGAACTCAATTGCATTCTTCCTATCTATCTTCACATCCTGAAAAGATACTGATGTGCTCCGAGTCAATGGCATCAGCCATTGCACATGCCATTGTTAGGGTTGTAGACCCACCATCTCCTCCCTTCTACATCCAAAATGCTGACCTTGTTTTGAGTTCAGCATCTCACTAGGTACTAATAATTTTTTTCGAATGAATGAAAAATACTAATGTAATATAATGTTTCCCTCTAACCGCGGTCCTTGGAATATAGAGCTCCAAGACTACGGATATTGCAATAGCACCAGTTCATTAGATAGCCTTGGGTGGACAATGCCTTGGTTTGACCTGAACAGCTTCTCCAAGGAATCACGAAATAGGTGGACAAAGATGGATAAGAAAAGGTAATATCAATAAATACTAGTCATTCTTCAGGACTTTCAATGGATCTCTTCAACGATCCTCGCCTCAGGATCATCCTCAGCTTATCCCAAATGATTCTCTGTGGCCTCACTGCTACCCTGCTCAGTATCTTCCTGCAAGCCTATACAACTGTGCTCAACTTCCCTTGGATTTGCTAGCTGAGCTTCGAAATCATCCTTGAATCTACTCAGACCTGGTACCACAGAGTTCTGGATGCTCGACCCAATGCTATCCTGCCCAAAGTGTAATGATGAAATCATCACACTTCCTTTCCAGGAATCGTCTGGCTGAGCGTGGCCCACTGCGACATGTCCCAAAAGCATTGTGGGAGCAATGCCCT
Source organism: Armillaria mellea (assembly GCA_030407055.1). Lineage (NCBI taxonomy): Eukaryota > Fungi > Basidiomycota > Agaricomycetes > Agaricales > Physalacriaceae > Armillaria > Armillaria mellea. Next base: position 104,436 of record JAUDZF010000030.1, on the reverse strand, counting down.
ATGTGCAATGTTTGAGAATCTTTAGACAAGGAAAGATGACAGGTTGACATACTCTTGTGAATCCGGCTATGGGATCCAGGTAGGTAAGACCTACATTACCATGCACAATGCATGCCACATGTACAATCAGGGATACAGCATACAGTGCTGAAGATTCGATAAAAACCTCGATGATGTGATGATATGCTCTAGGCCCATTTCCTCCTCCATCTGCAGCCTGTGCGACAGTTAAAATGCAATAGATCATGAGCAAGGTGCACAACAATGTCATTGCCAGGGTTAAACCGGCATAGACTGAAAGGAAAATGGAACCATTTACATCATAGAAATACTGTTGCTTTGTTATGACTGTTTTACACGCTGCATCGTTCAAATCTCATTGAGTGAAAGGAAATGATGGGAGGAGTGAATCACTGTACCAACACCAGTGGCGAGACAGAGGGAAGGAAGGAGAACAATTTGCCAGCACTGTCCCCAGACCAACCAATAACACCATATCTTAAATAATATTAAGCTGAAGTGACAACGCCAATGGACAGATATTAGATGCACCATAATGGAGTTGACAAGGAGAGTAGAGAGCATGGCCATGATACCAGTTGCCAGTATTACTGCTGTTTCCTTTTCCTCAATCCTTGTAACCTGGGTCAAAATATTCTCCCTGTTAGCCACTAGTGCAGAGCGCACAGTTAACCAGTCAAGGGAAAAACTGGCAAATGTCATAACATAAACGATGATGATGATGGTGACTAGAGCAAGTGCGATCAGTTGAGACTTTTGCATGACTATGATTCCATAAGTTTAAACTAGCATATATATGCAGCCTCTTCTTACAGATAGTCCACAATGCAACAGCAAGAATGCCAGAGTACATGCCTAGGTGACACGACAATGTTTAGATATGAGTATCTCGTATAGGGAACAGCTAACACATACCCTGTAAGTGAGCAGCAAGGAGCAATCTGTTTATCTCATTGTCCAGAATAGACAGGATGGATGTCACATCAGTACTGGTGACATCAGGTGGAAGATCTACTTGCATGTTAATAGATGAGAAGTGAAAATGATAGGGTAGGAAAAGAATTGTGGGGATTGTACTGCGTGGTGCACCACCGCAATTATAGGAAGCATATCCTAGATGCAGCCAAGAGAATCTGTCAGAAATCCTGTACATAGGACAGCTGATACCAGAGGTCCTGATCCTGATATCAAGGAGAGCACCTGGAACGATGATGAGCCTCCAGGCTCTGTATGCTCAGAATTCACGGATTTATCCATCAATTACCCAATAATAACAGATTCGACTCCCATCTTCCTTATCCTACATTGCCGTACTCGATTTAATGCCCCAACCTTCGATTATATGCTACACCCTTCAATATCCTTCAATAACCGTGATATACCACGGTTATAACTCAGCAAACCATGTTAATACCCTTCCGTTCACGTTTATTCTCCATATTTCCATGACCGATCATGGCAATACACCTTTCATTGACAATCATACTGAAAATGGAGTTGCCGCATCAGTCCTAGGCACCCAAATTGACATGCCCCTTGATTCCTCGATCATAGTGACATCATTTAGACCCTGCACTCCTCCATCAAAGATATTGACCCAATACAGATACTCCAGACTGCGGTTACTCAGGCTGTTACTTTGCCAAGTCTTCACAGCAGCTTATATCCATTTATCAACCTCAGAACATGTACCATACCCTCACAGTCCGCAGTTAAACAGCACCTAGCTGTTTACTCATTATTCTCCACTTCCACATGGTTTCCCATCCAGACATGGCAATACAGACAAGCTGTTATGTCTCAGCTGACAAAAACTTCTTCTATTTACTACGGATTTACTAATCCAATGACTTACAGCTTTACCAATGCTTAGATATCTTTTCTATTTATAAAACCAAACTTTTAGTATAAAAACTCATATTCTACAGAGGAGAAAAAGGTTCTTTCACTCCAGGTTATCCCCCATTGCTTGCTATAGTCTCAACATTATTGGATGTGTTAATTACCACCAATACACGAATTCTTGCTCCAATAACTTGCTTTTGTCTTTTAATGCTGCAACATCGTTTCAATTTCACCAGATAGGATCGTTTTATCGTCTTCACCTTCTACATCGTCGTCGTATCCATTGCCCACACCAGTATAGGGTATTATTGCCTCCATGAAGGCCCAGCTCCGCATCGTTCACCCACATCATTGTCATTGTCCCCAGTTGCTGTGCAGTATTGCTGTGACACTCAGTTATCATATTTCCATCCAGTACCTCTCCATTTCAAGCCCGCACACGTTTATTCAGTTCTCCACACGTTTATTCGACTCTCCACATGTTTATTCAATTGTATAAACGTCTATTCGATTCTCCTCATGTTTAATTGATTGTCCAAACGTTTATTTGATTGCCCAAACATTTATTAGGCCAGTCTCACGTTTACCAGACCGGTTTTACGTTTTCTAGATCAGTTCCAAGCATCTAGCATGGTTTCTTGGTATCTGTATCATACCAGATTCCATTTAATCTCATTTATCGAGATCCCCTCAGCTTACAGCCTGAGCCTCTTAGTACTCGACTGCTAAAGGGTACTACTTCCAGACTGTATAGTCAAAGTGTATACCTGTGTCTAGAGGAATTGACTGCATGGAGGTGCACCGAACCACTCGCACAAACACATAGCCTTGACTACTGTGATTGCACGCATATTTCCTTAGCTCTCTCGGAGTTTTGGGTGTTGCTGTTGCCACAGAAGTCTAGGCTCAACAACGAACTGAAGCAAGATGTCTCAATGTAAAAGCCTTCAAGGTTGACAGAAATCTGCATGTTTGCATCACCGATAAAGAAGGTGAAAGAACCTCACAAACATAATTAATGATCATTCTTTCCTTGTCTGTCCTTTATGCAGCAAGAACACACACCTCAACTTGGCCGATCCTATCACAGTACACGACATGATGGCCATGGTGGAAGAAACCATGCCTCGACTTCTCTCAGATCAACACATGGCCCACCCACTTCCTAGCATGAAACGTCACAGCTGCTGAAAACATGCCACCATCTTCCCCATCTTCCTGTACAATGGCAGAGATGAACTGGGGCAGTGTATCATGATATTAACATCACCAGGAGAGACCACACACCACAGAACCATGTAATTTCTTCTGATGAGAACATGAAATCAACAGAGGAGGGCACAGCAATGTCTTAAGCGGTCAAGTCAACTCTCAGGCCGGACACCACAGGAGAGGATCCAGATGCGGTGAAGGGGATCCATGGGGAGCGACACTGTGTAGCAACAATGATAGGGCTGAATGGGGTCGATGATAATAAGAGAACTTGGTGGTTGGCATTGTGAATTCTCGAAGCGGTGCTATGGGACACGTGAAGTGAATGTGGTCATGACAGTTCGACTAAGACGTGAGGCCCATCAGGTTATATCGAAGCAGGATATGCTATGACTCTGTGATCAGTATAGGCTGATATCATCCTGAAGATGCTTTAACAGATCTGCTCCAGTCAGGGATGCACAGAATACCATTGAAATCTTTTAAATGAATGCATTTAGGTCTAAGCAGCAGAAAATCTGAGACAAAATAGTGAGATCCAGACAAACAACATCCCAAAGATAGTAGCATTGATACAGTAGATAGTTAGGAGGCCACATAAGGTGTACAGCTGTGATTTGAAGTAACGGATGAGTCAATGGTGGGCATCACTGAGATTAAGTAGGTTTGGTATCTGTTAAATAAATATCAGCAAGGGACAGGTGATTACATGGGCAGCAATACCTTTTGCTACAGATGAAGCGGCGGCTACAACCGTCTCCTTGGCAAGGGATTTTGGCATTTTGGATTGAAGTTGGGCATGGAGCTTTTCATCCTTATGGCGTGTATGTTTTATATCATCCTGGATTTTGGCATTGATGCGCTCATGGTATTCTTCTTCAATTCTATTGAAGCCAAGCTCAATAACGTATGTCTGAGAGTAACGGTTAATTGGCATACCTTTTCAAAGCTTCCAGCTCACAGAAGAATTCCCATGGGTCATTAATCCATTTTATCGATTCTAGATTATTTGATATGACTATCACGGGTTTAGAGTCCACAGAGGGCTGACTGAACATGCTGAGGGCTACAACGGGGTCGAAGGATAGTGTTGAGGCGTTGTCGTCATCATCATGGTCTGCGAGGAGGCATGGTATACAGGGAAGTATCCTCCCTAAAATTGAGCAAAGGAAAGATGAAATGGTGAATGGTTGTTTTCGTTGGGCTTTGCAGGTCTCTCCAGAGTGTTGGGTTTCAGCCTCAGCAGTTGATTGAAGGGACTTGGTATCAGCGTCGCAAAGTGGGTGGTTTTCAGCATCCTGCGCAGAGGAAAGAGCTGAAGTAACCGCAGGCACTTGGTGTTCATCAGACTGGTCAAGGGTAGCGTTGTCCTCAATAGTGTCAGGGACCGATTCAGGTGTTTTCTCCTTCTGCAGAATATCTCTGTGGTCAGCATCCTTGTTAAAGTACTGCTGGCTTAAACGAAGATGATCAGGGACATTCAACTTGTACTTGGGCTCAGGCCACGAGTCTCCAATGTTGGTATCATTTCTGATGTGACATCGTGTCATAGCCTGCATGGGGTGGTAGCAATCTGACCATGGCAGCATGTCGCAACTTTGACATGGCCTTTTAAGGCAACTCGGCTTTTAATCTTATCATGAAGATAAAAATGTATAATATAATACAGTTATCACCAAGATAATCTGACTGGATAAGATTATTATTTCTGCATTAGGATATTATCTCATCGGAGGCACAGATAATCTTCACTGACACATATATTGTGACATGCTGCCATAAAATTTGAATAAAAGCAACAAAATGAGTGACTAAAAACAACCATTCCTAAAACCATATAGCAAAGACTGAGCAATTGAAATAAAAGCAGATTCGTAAAACAGGACAAAGAGAAAGCTGAGAGAAAAGGAGCGAAAGCAGTATAAGCAAAAGCAAGAAAAGAAAGCAAGAAAGCAAGAAAACACGATACTAGACAAAAACTTCAAGTCATGAAAGTCCCACATCCTTCTCAAAATATTTCCCACTCCCCTACACTATCTCAGCAGACTCAACAGCTACAGCACTCATCCTGGTACTGGGGATTCCAGGCTTGTCTTCACTGACATCTGCATTATATTGGCCATCAAGGATCAAAACTCCTTCCTCTTCTCGAAGGGCTTTGAGCCTGTTCTCCAGCTCCTCCTCGATGAAATTTACACTCCTACTGAGCTCAGCAAGTCGGAGGGCAAGGGTATCTGGGTTAACTGAGCATGTATTAATTGGCTCCTTGCTTGCAATGGACAGAATTTCTACAAGATACATGTTAGCTCTGCAAATGGCCCACAGGTGTCGCTGGCAATCTGCAGAGCGTAGTTTGATTTGGTAAGCCTTTTTGGTTGTGTGAAGACAAATAATATCCTGCCCTAACCACATTATTCTCTGTAACAATGGAAAGGGATTCTTTCTACAAAGGGGAGGATGGTGTGCTGGGTTGGAGGCTGAGGGTGCAGGTTGACTGGGAGAGGGAGGCAATGACTCTGGAAGGCAATGGGGGGAGGCTGCTGCCACTGCAGCATGAGAATGACCAGTGGATGCAGGACTGCTAGGGGCAACATATGTTGTAAGAATCTTGGTCTCCAAATACATTGAATTGAACTTTGGATATTTAAATTCCATTCTAGATAAAATAAGAATGAATTAGAAAGACTGTAAGCATTCTTTTCTTGCCAGCTCACTTATTTTGTCTGGAAATGTTTACAAAGCTTTGAGCTTGGTGAAGAGCAGTATTGAGTTTGCTACTCAGGCTTTGAGCATTATTCAACATATTGTTTAAAAATGACAGGGCTTGCTGTTTTGCAGGGCTTGTTCTTCTGAGGGTAAGAAAGAGAGGGTGAGAAGAAGGTAGCCAAATGAGAGGCATGATGACTGTTTGCTAGCTTATGCAATTTTTACAACCCTGAAGGGCAACTCTCTCTTGCGACTGCAGGCCATATCTCTTTCCTCAAGTCAAATATTAACCTAGGCATGGACAACATCTGCTAATAATCATCTATATAGCTAGATTATGTCAAAATGTTAGCTAATGTGTTCCTTGATGTGAAAGGGTTTGCATGTGAAGGAACATATCTGAATCTACCATGTCAACTATAAGATACTCTTGTATAAGTTCACCATCTTCCAACAAAGGAGTAAAACCAAAGTCTTCGACAATCAGAGCACCCCAGATGATTGAGTAGACTGAGTACAAATGTGAATCAGATCTCTTTTGCTCTCGAACTCGATAAAAGCCCAAATCATCATCTTCTCAATAATAAAGTCATCCAGGTTTGTTATCTAGAGGCTGCACAAGTAGAAGAGGAAATTTGGAACCATGGACAATGCACTCAAACACAAGAATGAGTCATGCAAATACTGGACTGTCCTTGGTATCCAAAAGCACAAAATCATAACAGGGGTGATTATAGAAATTTGGAGTGCATCGCAGAATATCTGTTTTGGACGTCCAGTCTGTGACACTTGCATAGTTTGATTTTACCATGCCATATAGAAGAATCTATAATCTTACCTGTTCATCAGCTTTGAATCCCTGAAAGTGAACCTGCTTCTCATTGAGAAGAGGTAACTCCTTAGGATGGTTTTTGAAGTGTTTCATCATAAATGTTAATACCATCGTTCGAAAATCTTTGTCACTCTTCACTTCCATCTCTTCCATCGATAGCCTTCCACCTCCTTTTCCATGACCGCCATGAACAGAAGCAACTCCACTATATGCATGAACAGATAAGTTGAGGTCTGGGCTTTCTGTATCATCTTCCACCGCAGTGAGGGCTTCTTGAGTGGTTTTGTTGAGAAGTTTGATTTGGTGGCGAATATACGTTGTTGCAGTAATCCATTGGTCCACTCTCAAAATCTGAAAGATAAAAGAGTTAGATCACTGTTTAGTGGAATGCATCAAAGAATGTCGCTAACTTGTTGTTCTACGTTTCTAAAGTTTGTGCATTTTTAATAAGCCTCTTTCAGTGCACTGTGCATGCTTTTGTTGGGCTTTGTATTGTAGTTGAGTGTTACCCCCCTTTGCTTCAATGTCATCGAATAGGTGCCTGTGTGAATGGAATTTTGGAAATTCCCATGATTTTGGTGGCTCCCCTTTAAATGAGACCTAGCATCTCTCTGCAGCCTTTTTGGCTGCTTCATATTCCTTCCATGCAGCATTCTCATATTCCTATATATCAATCAGTCTGTTAGGGTATCACACTATAGGTTTCTAATACTTACATGAATCAAATTTGCTAGTATTGGGAGTCTAGCTTGCCCAGCTTCCAGAGTTGCTGTTGTATGCAGGGTAAGACCAGCATACATATCCAGTTCCAAATAAACTCGAAGAGCTTTCAACAAAATATATCCAATGGGGTCATTTTGCTTTGTAAGAATGTTATGAATTGCAAAGAGTAGCTGCTAAATTATGATATATGATGAGTTCTTCATGCACAAAGGTACGAATAGCATCTTACCTTTGATAGAGCTTCATATTTCTTTCCATCAGTGAAATAGATATTCATAAATCCTTGCTTAAAGTGATACAGGTCTTGCCACCAGGGAAAGTGTTTCAGCCTAAAAACAGGTTTAAAATAACCCAAAGAAACAGGATAAACAACATACTGTTCATCTGCTTGCTGTTCAACAGCTGATGGCAATTTATGAATTCTCTTAATTAGCTCTCCCAAGATGTGATAGCCAAAAATACTGTCATAATCAACGTGGAGGTGATCAAAAGAGAGCACATGATAGGGGTCACACTGTGAGAAGCCCCAAAATATGTTCTGTTCATATCACAGATGAATAAAGATCAAGATATCATTATTGAGACTTACCTGAATGTCCCGAAGTCCAAACTGCTGAAGGTAGTTGTTTCTATCTTTAGCCATTTTCAATTTCTTTGCATCTTTGATAACCGCTTGCATAGAAGTGTTATTTCGAAGGGGATAAGTCTCTTGTAGATTACTTTGCTGATCTTTGGGAATGAGACAGATATTACAAGGGAAGTCACTGCTTCCACCATGAATCAAGGACATTATCACCCTATCGAAGGAATCAGCAGATATCTAAGAGCTACAGGAGTACACACTGTTCTTCATAATCCACAGATAAGATCAAAATAATAGGGAAAAGATAAAGCAGACTATCTCCAAAGTGAACCCAAGCACCTTGTTTTTCCTGAGTCTTGATAGTGGAAAGAATAATCTTGAATGCCTCATGCCAGACAGTATGCTTGAAATTGGCATAGTATGTTTTACCGTTATGCTGGGGCTCTTCTACTACCTAAGAGTCTGATAAGATACCTTGTCCATGACAATTATGCTATAGAAACTTACAATCGGTAACCATCCCACCACTGTGCCTCCACCAATACCTGTTCCATTGTAGATAAAGGACTCAAGATTTGCAAGCTGAGTGATAACAGGATAAGCTTGGATGGTTCCAAAGGAGAAAATCCATGATTTATCTGCATATATTATGTAGCATAAGGGCTTGCCATTTTTTGGAACAGACAACTTCTTTCGTTAGAAGCAAACTACCATAGCAAGGAGCCATCATACCTGTGCTTCCCAGAAGAGATTGGCCGTCCATGGTTCAGTATAGAACCTTTCAAATGTTTTTCCATTGAATTTTTATATTCATTGAGCGTCAAAGAAAAGATGTGGAGCCAGAGCAGGTTCCTGAACTATGTCAAGAGCCCAGGACCATAGATCGCGATGATAGACATCAAACTGGTAATCCTGGTTCTTTAAAGGAACGGTAAATGTAGTTTTGGAGAACTAAGATGGAGAACATAAGCCTATGGCATCTCATCAGACAATAGCTCAAAGTCTGAGACTTATAGGAGTATGAAGATGTGCAGCGGCATCCCAAAGCTTGATAAGATCTTGGTGATTATGGAATTGTGGGATCTCCCCCTTTCTCTCAATGATATCGCATAACATTGCATTTATTTGACCTTTGTTAAGAGCAGATTCCAATATTGTTTCTGAAAGTTCAAAGTCTTTTAGAGATTGATATGGCTTCCAAGGTGTGGGATCAATAGTGAGATCTGTCTTGTTGCTGTTGCAAGATCCTCCAAAATCCTGGAGCCACACAATTCTGGTAGCAAGCCTGCTTGAAGGATGATATTCTGTCTGAATTAAATCAGGTTCCAAAGCAGGCTTGTCTGTGGCTATAAGGATGGGCTCTGGCGACCAAGGCCCTAAATCAGATAATTTATAGAAACGTGAGCTTAAAAAGGACAGCTTGAACTGAAGTATTACTTACTTGGTTTAAATGTCTGCTCAAGGGTTTCATCAAGGCCAGAAAATGTATCTAGAGGATGAGGACCTGCTGCTGGGAGTTCTTGAAGATTCAGCTGGCATATCTGAGCTTTGTAAAGATTGTCTCAATAATTTTGGTTGATTCTTCTGAGGCAAGCTTTTTCATGAGTTTTGATCCCTTGGGGGTTAAACATCTTGTTACATCCCTGGCATAATCTATCTTGCATCTGCATCTTTGAGAGGACTAAGCTATTATCAGATGTTAGCTTTATGCTCTTGCCAAACAGAAAGCTAGAAGTAACCCACTAGAGAACTGCAGCAAGGGAAACTCTGAGATTTTCAAGTCAGGTCAGCAGAAACAATAAGGAGCTCAATGAGGGGGGACAGCGCTGCCAGCAAAGCAACTCTTTAATAAATGTCACATGTTCATTAAATCTATTTGGATTGTTAGTTACCTATGGTGACAAAAGTCTTCTCCTGATTGTAGCTGGAGATTGAGAAGTCCCAAATGATGTCATCTCCAATTATTGACTTCAAAAGATCAGTGACAATGACATCATAGAAAACTGAGGGGAGGCTGGGCTTTGTCAGGATGACAGCATGTACTTTGGGCTTGGTTAACAATATCCTGTTATATTTGATCAAAAATGTATTACAAGACATTTCAAGGAGAACAGCAGGGCAAGATAGGAGGACAACCAAAAGTTTCAAAAAAGGTTTATGCATAGTGTCTGGCCAACTCCTTTTCGACATAGAGCCCACTCTGCATTTCTTCCTTCCCCATTGGTCCCTCACAGGAGAGAGGTAAAGGGGCTGACCACCTCTGCATAAGTTCACAGATTTTGAGTAAACTTTTATACCGTTTCTCCCATTCCACCGCTCCAAACTCAGTTTGAGTTGACAATGACAACAATGGTATCAACGATGCTTCAGGAAAAAGCATGAGAACCTCATTTTGACATTGTAAGGTAGGTTCCTCTGAGGCTGCTACTGCTGAAACATCTGCAGTGGGCAAGGGATGACAGACCATACAGCTATCAAGAGCAAGTAGCTCAAATCGAAAATTAAGCTCTGATATTTCCCAGACTAGCCATCGACCTTGATGATGATCAAAGGCCTTGTTGTCAGGCAACATAATGGGAGGTAAGAGCTGAACTGTGATTCCTTGCTGTCCCATGCATTGACCAAGCAAAGCTTTGACATCTTGAAAGGCTTTGCTTGAAGCGGATGTATTTGTAGATTGTGGGTCTTTCCACTTCAGAGCAAGGGCCAGAAGATCTCTCCATTGCTGAGCAGAGAGAGGATGAGCATCTGAGTCAGTAGCAATGGCATGATACTTCAAAGCATCAAGGATACACATCAGTTCTTGAAGATAGGCTTTTTGATGAACTGCGTTCACATTTACAAGAAGTCTGGGGTCTGGGAACATGTAGGTAGCTTGGACAGGTATTTTTAGAGCATGATGATGAGCCTCCAGGCTCTGTACACTCAGAATTTCATGAAATTACCCTTAATTCCTACACCCAGTCCACCTGATGGACTTTCACCAAACCAGTCATTGCCAACATGGCAATACCACTTTTGTATCATGGCAATATGTCTTTGCATGTTGGATAGCCATCCCATCTTGAAATCCAACATTTCACGGCATTACAGACACGTTAACACTGATTTTGATGGGCCCCTGATTGTATATGGTAATGCCACATCTGCATCAAAGTGTGTCACTATGCATCATTGATCACTAGACCCTATTAACATCACTTATCACCGCACTCATCCATCAAAGATATCAACCTATCACGGATACTCCAGAACTACGGTGACTCAAGCTGTTACTTCGCCAAGTTGGCACGTCATTAGAGATGCATTGGGTGACCTCAGCGACACCAGCACATCTTTACAATCTGCAGCACACGCAGTCGAAACAGCAAGAACCAGCCTGATAGCCAGACTCCACTATAGAACATTTTCTAACCAAGCATGGCAATTCGAACAACACTGTATACTTCAGCTGACAGATATAGGTCATGTTTATTCAGGATTTTACTCAGCTAAGGCCTTACAGCCTTAGTAAAAAGTCACTTGGAATTCTATTAATATATGTAGGACTTTAGTATAAAAACGTAGATTACAGTAGCATTCAGTACTTTTCGACCCCAGTGGGTACACTCTTGTTTGTCAGACTACGCTTGTATTCATTCTCATACACGTCAATCCATCGTACATCGTATTCATCGCATGCACTGACAATAAATCGACTAGTCAGATCAGCAACTCTCTACGAATCTGTCCATCATTTCTATAGGATCACCACATGTTTATTCATCATTTCATGGCAATATTTGTCTTGCATCACATATAGTCGATTGCACATCAACTCACAGTATTGCTTGAGTTATTCCACAGTTCTTTAACTGTGAAGAAGACATTTCCGTTTTTCTTTACTCTTAACACTATTGGTACATGTCAATATTGTGCCAATACATGATCGACCATGCCATACCTTGCCCCCCATTTACTTTATAGGCAGCACCAGTTTCAACTTCACCAGATAGGACCATTTTACCAGTTTTCACCTTCGCCATCGTCATCATCACCCACTTGGGTAGTCTCAGAGCAGACTTAGGATCAGTATCAGTATAGGACCAGTTCAGCAATCATTTCAGTATAGGAAATCCCAGTGTGGATTATAGGATAAGTTTTTGACATCAGATAGGATTGTTTTCAGCCCAGTACCGTTCACCTCCAGTTCCCATATCAGCTGTCCAGTTTAGGATCAGTTTCAGCCAGTTTCAGCACCTCGTTCACATTTATTCAATTGACCAGCATATTAATTCCCAGCATCACCAGTCCCTCAATCTATTGCCGTATCGTTCAGGCATTTCCCTCTCATTTCCCCACTCATATTAACGTCTTGAGCATGTTTTCTCAAGTCTCATTCTCCATTTCCGTTTCAGAATATGGTTTCTTGATATTCATGTCATATCAGGTGCCATTCCCTCTCGTTCTATGAGACCCTACGACTTACAGTCATTATTTCGATTCCTCAAGACTCATGTTGTATTATCTGCTTGACTGCATAGTCCAAGTGTATCTTCACACCATTAAAGCTTTGATTTACTGCATGGAGGTGCCCCAAACCCACTTGCACACATGATTGTCCTAGTATTACCATGTTCACATGTTTATTCTCCATACTCCACCTGAGTTTGGTTTTGCCATTGCCACGGAAGTCTAGGCTCATCAACGATTTGATTGCTGGTTGATTGATGTGAGAGCATCTGCCCATGTGGAGATGGGCAGAGGAGCATAGTCACCTCCAATATCTTTGAATTTATCACATGTAAAGGCAGATGTTTCTTTCTCTGGCAGTAAGTACTTCTGGTCAGATTAGAGGCATAGGATAATATGCAAACCAGCTTACTTTGATGCTTTCTCTTCTCTAAGTGAGCTGATACTCTTTTTTCTGTATGGATAGGACCAATGCTAGATGATGGTTCTGGGGGAGCCAACAATGAATTTTATGACCCTGAAATTGGACATTGAACAGTATTGGGTGTTTGAAAGGGATCCCTATAGCTTTGAAATCGACACAAATAGTGATGTTGTGTTGTGTGTATCTGCAAATCCAAAGGCAGACTGGTGAATACAATAGGAATGGGGGATTTTGTTTCAGTTGTATTTATCAAGAGCTCGGTGAACTCGATGAGATGAAGAATGATTTGATTGCTGAACGTCTCTATTGGTTGAACAAAATATATAGGAATATGAGCCTTCAAAAACAACTGGGCCACACCAACATCCCATGTGAAGGCCCTCATACAGTGTTCAGGCTTGTGCTGTATGGCCAGTGATTTGAGACCGTCCATAACTGGTTTACAGTGGTCCATGTAGTCTAAAGCAGCAATAATCTTGAGCCAAAATCATTGCGCTGTTGCTACCATGACTTGAATGGTAAAGGGGTCCATGCTGACATGGCGAAGATGGTCAACCAGCCCCTCCATGTGAGACCAAAAGATTTTCAGAAGCTGGTGGTATGCCAATGATTTAGTAGAGTCTGAAAGTGCCAAGGATACTCGACTATCAATGTAATTGAAGGCACAAAACAGCTCATGGTGGAATTGTTGGTGCAGGATGCCAATCCCCTTGACAGTGCCTGTTGCCCAGTGTTACAATTTTTCCGTTTAACTTATCTTATCAGGTGCTTATCGTTTATCTTATCACTCAAAGCACCCACACCATGCCTTTACTGAACCATCCACAGCCAGACTGCTGCACCTCGCTAACGCAGGCCATTTACCACATGTACCATGGACTCTATTACTATTCTTAGATATGACCAGAACACTATATAAGTAGCACAGTTCTTGCTGTAATACTTCAGCTTCAAACTATAGTTCATCTATATCAAACCTGTTACGATTTTTCCTTTTATCTTATCTTATCAAGCACTTATCGCTATCTTATCTTATCTCAAGCGCTTATCCACAGTTACCATGACCATAACGGACATTCTCAACGATGGTACTACAGCTCGCGACCATCGCCTAACTACCTCGTCATTCTCGTGTTGTTTCCAAACGATAAACATGGTTACCGTTCTATTCTTAGTACTCCAGTTTTCCTATATAAGTAGTGTAGCATTCGCTGTATATCCCCAGCTTCGAACTAAAGTTTATTCATACCACACTTTACTCTCACCACAGAACTCGACTAAAGCTTTAGTCCTTCTTCACTGAGCTATCAGACACTCAGGTCATTCTTCTGGTGATTGTCCGAACGTGAGACAGCCGAAGTCTAGACCCGTCTGTAGTCACGTGAAGTTCGGGTCTAACAATTAGTTCAAAGCTTCCTTTCTGTTTCTTCACCGTTCACCGCGAAGAAACCCACCCATGCAGAATTTCGAACAAGCCATCATTATCGCCGCCGCTATTGTCCTAGGATCCTTAGTGATCTTCACCATCATTGCCCTCACCCTCGAATACGAGGAAGAAGTATGACAACTCTTCAGAAGGCTTGGGGAACATCGCCCCCAACCCCGATCCCAAACCCAACCACCCACTAATTATGTTGCCCCTTTTCAAGTCCAACAACCCGTTCCTGTCTCGCAACAGGACCTCGTCAACCACCTTGCCCCATGACATGGCTTCACCACCAACTCCAGTGACGAGTTCCCACCTTGGCCGGAACCGCCCAGAAACCCCACTCCTGGTCCCAGCCGACCAAGGGGAGCTCCTCGAACCCCCTCCCCAGACAGAGGCACCCTCGAGTCCATCCCCTTGGACAAACCCTTTCCAGCTCCGGAGATCATCATGGACAGGCCCCCAACGGCCCAGGAAGCCTACGACCTCAGCCGGTACCTTCTCGGGAGATACGAGGCGAGCATCCCACCTGCCTATGTCGAGCCTGCCCTCCCAGAGAGACCTGTTAGTCTCGAGGGATTCAGAATCAGAGTCATCGGAAACGAGTGGGAGCTCAGAGGAGCCTTCGAGCAGTTCCCGGAGGATGAAGAAGAAGACGAAGAAACGATCGCCGCCGACCCCGAGGAGGAGCCCCACCTCGACGAACAACCTGTCCTCCCGATCCTTCTACACTCCCCCGAGCGGGAAATCATCCCCCTCGAGCCACAACCCGCTACCCCCCCCTCCAACTCCCTCTCCCAATCCAGAGAGCAACGAACTTGACAACATTCTCCTCGGTCACAGTGACCCCGACGATCCCTTCAACCCATGAAGCGCAGACTACGACTGGCCGTCTCTCTCACAAGTCGACAGAGACATACTCGGACCCGCCCAGTCTGCCGCATGGGAGTTACAGCGCGATGACCTCGAAAGCCGAGGCGGCTGGCACTCCCCCATTCGCCCAGACATGGACGAGTGGTTGGCCATCAATCAAGGAGATGACATTCCTCAAAGGGGGAGGGACCAGACCATTCGTGCCCACATTCACGCCAACCTCAATCGACAACTATACCCGACCTCTGCTGGCCATCGGATCTATGGGATCCAAGAGAGGACAAGAGAAGAAGAAAGAGAGCTGGGGGTTATCCTCCTCATACTCGCCCGACGATATGAGCAGGAATGCACTGAGTCCAGGGCTGGGGATGCCCTGGAATAATTTCGACACCTTTAACTATGATACAGAGACATTTGGCAGGGCCGAACAGTACGGCCCCAATACATTTTCTTTACAGTACGGCCCCCATACATTAGACAACACCCCGCTTCCTGAACCACTACCCGACTCCCTGCCCCCACGAATTCCCCAGCCGAGAAGCTGACGATGGCATCATGGCTATCACGAACCAGGCACGAGCCGCCTCTTCGCTGGCGCCAGATCGAATATTGATGTAGATCAAGAACCCGACCAGCCAGGAGAAGCCCAGCAGCCAGCGCCACCACCAATGCCTCCAACCCTCGAGGCCCTTGCCAGAGAAATCATGCACTGGAGGACCGCGTGCTACGACCTGGCCAAACGACTCAATGACATGGATAACACCCTGTCAAAATACAAACCGCCCTCATCCCCGTCATCCAGTAGCGGAAGCAACAGGTGGTCACTGCCAAGACCACCCAAGATACCAGGCCGGCCACCTTTCGTACCCCCGGTCGGGACTGCGGCAACCCAGGAGCCATTCCTCCAGGTACGGCCAACAATGCATGAGCTCCCGGACAAGTTTGCTGGGGCCCATGACGACATTGAATGCTACCTGGGAGATTGCGACTCCTACTTCGCCTCCTTCGAGGTCTACTTCCCATACTCCTCTATCAAGATCCAACTCGCGTCCCCTCTACTGAAAGGTCCCACTAAAGACTGGTGGGTATACCGAAGACCCGACTTCTACGACGCAAACGCCCAACGAGTCTGGTACCCAAGTTGGAACGGATACTGCGACCTCATCCGCCACCAATTCTCCGACCCTGCCATTGAGCAGCAACATGAGAAGAGGATGAACGAGATCCGAATGGGGAATGGAAACACCAACGACTTCTTCCAGGCCATAGAAATCCAGGCCAAGTTGGCAGGACTCCGACATGACGAAGGCGAAAGAGGAAAGATGGTCCAGGCCGTCAGATGGGGGATCCTGCAAAGCTACGCAAAAACCATCACGAACCAAGGAATCCGCACTCCGGAAACCTATCTCGAATGGAAGGAACACGTCTGCCAGCTCTACATTGACCACACCAAGCAAACTATCTTTGAACAGACACTTGGGCGCCCCGACGAGCGATGACCTGACCACCGACAAGGCAATAAGCCCGGAACGTCGACCCAACACCAAAGCCCCAGAAA
The DNA here is from genome assembly GCA_030407055.1 of Armillaria mellea. Taxonomy (NCBI): domain Eukaryota; kingdom Fungi; phylum Basidiomycota; class Agaricomycetes; order Agaricales; family Physalacriaceae; genus Armillaria; species Armillaria mellea. The sequence goes on along the minus strand of JAUDZF010000030.1, from coordinate 87,781 downwards.
ACCAGCTGGGGCCACAGGTTCGGCACCGGCCAAGCAGTCAGGACAGGTCAAGACCACCACCAGAGACGCAGGAACAGGGAGATGGACCACATACGGAGGACAAGGCCAAGCTATGGACATAGACGTCCTGCGAAGGGAGGGGAGATGTTACCATTGCAAGGAGAAGGGGCACATGTCAAAGGACTGCCCGAAGAGGAAGGAATACAAGGACATTCGCTCGCTAGTAGTAGTTGAGCAGGAGCAGAGGCCCGAACCAGAGACCGGGTCGAAGATAGAGGAGGTAAAAGATTAGGTCGTCAAGGGCTCGATTCCCCTTCGATGACCTCCTCCTCTCGTACTGGTGCGCTTTCTTATCCTCCTGGCAGGGCTTATCGTGTTTCTTTAGTTACATCTTGTGAATTACCTATCTCGCATCCCAATATACCTGCTCTTAATGTTCCCCGCATGACTAGTAAACCAGTACACCCAGAATCGAACCGATACGCCGTCCTAGCACAACTGGACACACCGGACTCAAGCGCTGATGAGGTCGAACCCTCGGATGCCGAACAGGGAAAAGACTCTTCAGAGTTGGCAGAGAGCCTCCCAACGAACTTGCCAGAACCCCTAATACGGGAACTGCCTGCATGTGAACCCCTCGGGGGGAACACCTCTGCAGGACTGGCTAATCAGAGCTTGAATACCCTCACGGGGAAAGGCTCTGGCAAGCGGCCCTACGAAGCCGCAGGAACCTCGGGTAAGTGTTCCCGGAAGACTCAAGCAGGACCAGCACAGAAACAAATGAAACACCGAGTCAGAAGCGGTGAGGTAGCAGAGCACAGCCCCACCTGACTGCTGGCGCCAGTAGGTAATGGCGGTCATGGTTTATGCGACAAGAATGCGACGCTCATGGACCAGCCCCCCGACCCTCGATGGGTTAGCCCTGGCGTACAGACCGGAAGTGGGTATCCCCACGACGCTACCCGACCCAACACCGATGAAGACGCGCGACCGACCAAGGACGCCAAGAAAGCCGCAGGACCTGGACCTGCTAGCGCCCAGGCAGTAAAAAGGGGGCATGCCATTACCATGGTGGAAGTCCCTGATGAAGAAGACGACACGGCATATCAACAATGGTGGGCGAAACAGCAGAAAGAAAGCATCGCCCAGGAGAAGTCCGACACCAAGTACTATCCCATCTGGGAATCCCCCCTTCCATATCAGACACCCCTGACACCACCGCCCGACCATTGGCTCAAACCCTTTGGTGCGGAATGGACCCTTCGTGCCATCCGCGAAGCCCGCACCAACGAAGAAGCCAAGGCCGCCCTCCACTGTTGGGTCCACCAGGATTGAGTCGGCGAGATCATCGAAGACTTGATCAATGGACTGAAGCAGGGAGGCGAACCGGCGCTACAAGAACTGTACGAACTCCAACAACCGATCCGCTACATCCGAGGGACCAAGTCGACCGGACAGGACTTCACGCTCAGCGTCCAACTCAAAACCACCACGAACAACCAAGTCCTGACCGCCTGTGCCCTCATAGACAGTGGCTGTACAGGAAGCTCCATAAATTGCTCCTACGTCCAGAATCACCAGCTTGACACCAGGAAAGCTGCCACTCCCATCCCCGTCTATAACGCCGATGGAACCCACAATAAGGCGGGGAACATCACCGAATTCGTCGAACTCCACATTACCATTGGAGGACACAGTGAACGTATCGACCTAGCTGTCACCAACCTCAGCTCAAAGGATCTTTACCTCGGCCATGACTGGCTTAAACGCCATAACCCGGTTATCAACTGGAAGACAGGCTCGATCATCTTCGGTCGTTGCCAATGCACCAAGAACCCATTCCCACTCCCTGATGTGGACCCCAACGACCGATGGGACAAAGAGCTGGAAGAGGGGGAAACCATCCTTGCTGTTAATATGCAGGAAGAGCTCGTCATTCACGCAGTACACCACGCAAATGACCTAGCAGCCCAGGCCAACATGGACAAGCCGAAAAAGACATTCGAAGAAATGGTACCCAAACATTATCGTTCCTACCACGACTTGTTTTCAAAAGAAAACTTTGATGACCTTCCTGAACGGAAACAGTGGGACCATGCCATCGAACTTGTCCCAAACGCCAAGGCCAAGCTCGACTGCAAGGTCTACCCCTTGAACCGAAACGAACAGGAACAGTTCGACAAATTCCTGGATGAAAACTTGGAGTCGGGGTGAATTCGCCCATCCAAATCTCCCTTCGCCTCTCCCTTCTTTTTCGTAAAAAAGAAGGATGGCTCCCTTTGACCCGTACAAGACTACCGAAAGCTGAACGAGATGACAATCAAGAACCGATACCCACTCCCGCTCATTTCCGAACTCATTGACAAGCTCCGAGGGGCCAGGTATTTCACCAAGCTCGACGTTCGTTGGGGATACAACAATGTCCGGATCAGGGAGGGGGATGAGGAAAAAGCTGCATTCAGGACGAACCGAGGACTCTTCGAACCCACTGTAATGTTCTTCGGTCTCACGAACTCTCCAGCCACCTTCCAGTGGATGATGAACGACATCTTCAAGGACCTAATCGCCGAGGGCAAGGTCACCATCTACCTCAACGACATCCTCATCTTTACCAAAGATCTTGATGAACATCGCCGAATCGTACATCGTGTCCTTCAACGCCTTTGAGAGAACAAACTGTTCCTCAAAGTGGAGAAATGCGAGTTCGAAGTACTAGAAACCGAATACTTGGGAGTAATCATCAGTGAAAACTTGGTATGGATGGACCAGGTTAAAGTCGCCAGAATCACCGAGTGGCCGATGCCTACCAAGAAGAAAGAACTACAGTCGTTCCTGGGATTCACCAACTTTTACCGAAAGTTCATCCGCGACTACTCGAAGATTGTCCGACCGCTCACCCAACTCACTGGAAAAGCGGAATGGATGTGGGGAACCGCCCAGAATCAGGCGTTCCAACAGCTAAAAAGGCAAATGGCAGAAGATGTCGTCCTCGCCATCCTGACAGAAAGGCCGTTTCAAAGTGGAAGCCGACTCAAGTGACGGAGCCATTGGCACCGTCCTCAGTCAGCAGCAGGAGGGAAAGTGGCGACCAGTAGCGTTTATGTCCAAAGCCCTCACGGTAATGGAACGAAACTACGAGATCTATGACAAAGAGCTGCTCGCAATCATGCTTGCATTGTCGGAATGGCGACATTACCTCATGGGCGTGGCCGAAGATGTTGAGATCTGGACGGATCATCAAAACCTCCAGTATTTCCGAAAACCCCAGAAATTGAACAGGCGCCAAGCACGGTGGGTCACCGAGCTCACGGAATATCATTTTGTCCTCCACCATCAACCCGGTGTTGCAAACAAAAAAGCCGACCTCCTCTCCCGACGAGACGATCATGACCAAGGCAAGGATGACAACAGCGATGTCATTGTCCTCCAGCCAGAACACTTTAGGGCCCTTATTATGCCCACCACTGTGGAAGTGCACTCGAAGGTCCAGAGGGCACTCCGGCGAAAGGAGGACTGGGATCAAGGGATCGCGAACTCCCTCAACCATGAGTGAGGGATCACCAAAGAGGATGGTCTCTTGATTTACGATGGACGAGTCTATGTCCCAAGAAACCATGCCCTTCGAGGAGAAATCATCGCCCAGAGTCACGACCACATCACCGCTGGACACCCGGGCATCGAAAAGACCAAGGAACTAGTCCAACGAGAGTACTGGTGGCCGAAGCTCAAAAAGGACATGGAACTATACGTCAAAGGCTGCGAAACGTGCCAACGAACCAAGGCGAGCACCCAAGTGAAGGCTGCTCCTCTCCACCCGAACACCATCCCGTCGGAACCATGGAGCCATATATCAGTCAACATGGTCACCGGACTACCTGAATCCAAGGGCTACGATGCTCTCCTTGTCATTGTCGACCGCTTCTCCAAAGCAATCATTCCTGTCCCCTGTAACATCGAACTCTCTGCGGAGGGATGGGCGAAGATACTCCAAGACCATGTCTATGCAAAGCACGGCATGCCCTCGGTCATCATTTCCGACCGAGGTCCCCAGTTTGTTTCAGCATTCATGAAGGACCTATACCGAATCTTGGACATCACGCCAAACGCCTCAACCGCCTTCCACCCTCAAACCGATGGACAAACCGAGTGAGTAAACCAAGAGCTCGAAGGTTACCTTCGCCTCTTCATTTCCTATTGACAGGACGACTGGAGCGACTGGCTGCCCATGGCGGAATTCACTCACAATAACCGAGTACACTCGGCCACAGGGAAAAGCCCATTCATGGTACTCTATGGCCGCGATCCATGCCTTGTACCCGACTCCGTTCGAACCTCCCCTTTCTTGAACCCAGCCGCTGGAACATTCACTATGACGATGGCAGAAGTCCACCGACAAACGCAAACAGCCCTGCGAAAGGCAGCGGAACAAATGAAGGTCCAATACGACAAAAGGAAACGCACTGCAGCCAAATATAAAGTCGGAGACCAGGTTTGGCTCGACGCTGCGAATCTCCATTTGCCGCAACCAAAGAAAAAACTCAACAACAAATGAGTGGGACCTTTCGTAATCCTCGAAAAATCGGGAGCATCAGCATACAAGCTGAAACTCCCGCCTCATTGGAGGATACACCCACATTTCAACGAAAAGCTGTTATCCCCATACACCCCACCTTCCTTCCCAAATCAAGAAAATCCACCACTGCCTCCACCTGACCTCATTGACGATGAGGAACAATACGAAGTAGAGGAAGTACTGGATTCCCGAACCTGTAAAATCAGGGGAAAGAAGGGACGGAAGGTGCAAGACACTGTTGATTATTTGGTCAAATGGAAGGGATGGACCCGAGAACACAATTCTTGGGTACGAGACATGGAAATGGGAAACGCACAGGAAGCAATTCAAGACTATGAAGACAAAATCCAACAAGCAGGACAGGTCGACATAGCCAAAATCGTAACCAAGAACCCCGCAACAGCCGTCACCATGATCCTCGACCATGAATATCGGGACAGTATCGTATATTATAAGGCCCAACGACAGGACGAACTTCAAAAATGGGTTAAAAACCCTAACGAAAACCTGTGGAAGGACCTTATAGATGAATACTGGAATAATGAACTTTCACACCAACTTGACACCCCCGAGGACGAACCATGACAATCGGGACGATTGTCTTAACAAGGGGGTAATGTTACAATTTTTCCTTTTATCTTATCTTATCAAGCACTTATCGCTATCTTATCTTATCTCAAGCACTTATCCACAGTTACCACGACCATAACAGACGTTCTCAACGATGGTACTACGGCTCGCGACCATCGCCTAACTACCTCGTCATTCTCGTGTTGTTTCCGAACGATAAACACGGTTACCGTTCTATTCTTAGTACTCCAGTTTTCCTATATAAGTAGTGTAGCATTCACTGTATATCCCCAGCTTCGAACTAAAGTTTATTCATACCACACTTTACTCTCACCACAGAACTCGACTAAAGCTTTAGTCCTTCTTCACTGAGCTATCAGACACTCAGGTCATTCTTCTGGTGATTGTCCGAACGCGAGACAGCCGAAGTCTAGACCCGTCTGTAGTCATGTGAAGTTCGGGTCTAACAAAACCACTCTCTATCAAGCCAAGCTCTAAGCAGCCAACCTCTTCTTAGAGTCCTAGACCTCATCATCTCTCTGGTGATTGTCTGAACGTGAGACAGCTGAAGACCTAGACCCAAGTCTTTGATCATGTGAAGTTTGGGTCTTACAGTTAGTTTGAAGCTTCCCTCACCAACACATATGTTTTTCTATGTACTCGTCCTCCTCACAATTCTATCCGCCACCATCATCATCAGAGCACTAGTTGTGCTCGGCATAACCCTAATACTACTCGCCACCCTTTACCTCAACTACACCTACACCCTCGAACCCCTCGCCCGTGCCCAGTATGAACTGGACATGGAACAACCTACTCTGGAACCTCCTGCCGAGCAGGAGAGTTGGTCGGACTACACACACAGACAACAGGAACCCAGCACACCACCCCATCCAGCATCCAGAAATGCAGACAGTCCAGCATATGACAGTGACAACTCTGACTATCCGAACCCCCCCGTCTTCATTACGAACCGGCAACCCACCGAGGCAGAGACCATGGAACTTGGCAGGTACATTCTATGCACCCTCAGACTTGGACTCAAGCCAGGAATCCAGGCCCGGACTGCCTGGGGAATGGGGTTCAGGGTTGAGGAGAGAGATTGGTCATACCATGGACCCCCAATCATTGAGTTCGACTCTGATTGGGATGAGGAATACGACACAGACAGCGAGCACGACAGAGAGGACTACCCAGATGACTACCGACTCCCAATCGTTGAGGAGGACTCCGACAACGATGCATCCACTTTCATTGGAGAATTCGAACCACACCAGATCCCCTTACCGGACACCCCCAAGCAGATCATCATCACTCTCTCCCGAACCCCTTCCCCTCCACCCGAGTATGACATTGAGGGCTGGGAGGACCGAGACATCCCCAAGATGGACCTCTCAGACCCCCCTTCCCCCCAGCCATATAACCCAGATTACTCCACTCACCTCTACTGGTCCGGAAATCACTTCCCAGAGAACCCTGCCCCTTTCATCACCAGTGTACCCCACAACCTCCCGGATGACCCGCTTAACCCATACACCCTTGACTATGAGTGGCTGTACCTCTCCACCGCAGATGAGGACATCCTTAGACCAGCAAGGACAACTGCATGGGAGATACAACAGAACGACATTGACAGGTGCCTGGGATATAGACTACGACGATCCATGGACTTTTGGCTCGCCACTCACAGGCCCTGGGGCATCGACCTCTGCACCGCAACAGCAGATGACCTCAGCCTCTGAATGAAGGCCAACCTGGACAGAGAACTCTACGGACCGGTGGCAGGCTCCAGAATCATGGGATTACAAAGACGAACGCCAGAGGAACAGGAGGAACAGGAACAAGCCCTCCTCGACCTCGAGGACCAACACAACACCTACCGGACTGAGCTCCATAGGCTTGGCATCATCTAGATTCGACATGTTCAACTATGACCCAGAAACCTTCGGGAATCTGGATTATGAGTTCAAATACCCCTGGCCCCTTCCAGACAAACCACCATATATAACGAGACAATACAGACGCCGCGCCCCATACCCCCAGAGCTGCCTCTTCACTGGAGCAGGACCCGACGAAGCCAGCCCCTCTAACCCACTGGAACCCCCTGCAGACCCTGACATGCCAGTAGACCCCCCCAGCCCCAGACAAGTAGAGCGAGACCAACTGCGAAAGCAGGTGGATCTCTGAGACCAGCTACAGAACATGGAAAGAGACTTGAAAAAGGCTCTAGCCGATCTGGAGCTGAAGATCCAGAAGCTTGAACACCCCAGTGTCTCCACACTAAAGAAACGTATGCAGGACTGGGATGACCTATATTCACTACCAGGTTATCCCGAGGAACCAAAATTTCCCCCAGACCCCCCGAACCAACCCACTGGTACAGGACCAGAGCAAGCCCCATTCTACAGGATCAAACTGATCCTGTACTAAATCCCGAAGCCCTTCACTGGGGATCATGCAGACATCACATGGTTTGTGGTGGACTGCTCCACCTACTTTTCAAGCCACGGAATCTACTACCATACCCCGGTGCAGAAAACCCTTCTCGCCTCCTCTCTCCTCGAAGGGCCCGCCAAGGACTGGTGGATCCACAAAGTCAGCAACTTCTACGATTCCTACGGTGGTGATTACCGATACCCTGACTGGGATGGCTTCATCAGCCTCATCAAGGAACAGTTTGGAAATCCCGCAGCCGAAGAAGAGCATGAGAAGGAGATGTACCTCCTCTGACTAGGAAAAGACGACGCCAAAACCTACTTCAGCAAGCTCGAAGAACTTGCGAAGTTGGCCAGTCTACGCTATGACATCGGAGAGAAGGGACACATGACCCATGCCGCCCACAATGGAGTACTGAAATACTACATCGACTCCATCATTGCCAGAGGAATCAATGTCCCCAGGACCTACCCCGAATGGCATGAGCGAATCGAACTCGTCCACACCAAACGAATCAAGGACCAGTCATTCCACTCAAACATTGCCACTTGCTTCCTGCCAGGCACTAAGCCCAGACCACCTCATCCAAGCCCCAGCAAACCCGCTGGGGCCAAAAGTGCAACGCTGGCCAAGCAGACAGGAAAAGGGAAGACAACAACTAGGGATGCAGGGTCAGGACAGTGGACAACTTACCATGGCCAAGAGCAAGCAATGGAGATAGACAGGCTGCAAAAGGAAGAAAGATGTTATCGATGCCAAGAGAAAGGACATTTATCGAAGGAGTGCCCCAAGAAGTGGGAATTGAAGGACATTCGCTTGGTCATAGTAGCCGAGCAAGGACAATCAGAATCAAAGGTGGAGGAAGTAAAAGAGTAGGCTGTCAAGGGCTTGATTCCCCTTTGACAGCCACTTCCTCAGGTCTCGGTATGCATTTGTCATATGCAGGTCAGACTTATAAAGCATCTTTAGTTACACTGCATGTTTCCCATACCACCATAAAATCTACCGCTTTTAACATTCCCCACATGACTAGCTACCCAACACCTGCAACAGGATCAAACCGCTATGCCATCCTAGCACAACTGGACAACAAGAACAATGAACCCATGACTTCTGAGCCCACTGTGAGGGAGGGGACATGCCAGGTGGCGCTGGAGCCTTTGACATGAGTATTAGGACTTGGGTCTGAATTGAGTAGATGGGACGCCCTCGGGCCTCTGAAGTTGAAAGACTCTGCGCCTTCCTTGAAGGCCAAGACACACCTCGCAAGGACCGATGCGGCGAATCTCAAATGCCTGCCAAAGGCCAAGACCACAGAGTCCGAACCTCTGGGGCATGGGGCAGAGAGCCCCCATACGACATCGGCCGACATTCCCTTAGGACCCCCACGACCATCCAACCCACCTACAGGGAAAGGTAACACCAGGGAAGGATTAAAGAAACAAATGAACCACCGAGTCAGAAGCGGTGAAGGAACAGAGCACAGCCCTACCCGACTGCTGGCGCCAGTAGGTAATGGCAGTCACAGTTCATGCGACAAGAACGCGACATTCACAGACCAGCCCCCTGACCCTCGAGAGGTTGGCCCTGGCGTTCAGACCAGAAGTAGATATCCTCCCATCGTTCCTCTGCCCAACCCCGATGAAGATGCATGACTGGCAAAGGATGACACCAAAGCCACAGGACAGGAAGCTGTTAGTGCCCAGACAGTGAAAAGGGGGCATAAGGTTACCATGGTAGAGGTACCGGACAAAGAAGACAAAACCGCATATCAACAATGGTGGGCGACCCAGAAGGCCGACTCACAAGAGAAGGATATACAGAGTGACGAAGACTGGCATCCTACCACCCCAGACACTAGTGCTCCACCACATTCGTGGTGTTGGTATAAGCCTTTTGAAGTTGACTGGATGCTCCGAGCGATACAGGGAGCACGAAACTATTCAGAAGCAAAGGCATGCCTGAATAATTGGATCCACAAGGACTGGCACGAAGAACTGATAGATGAGCTTGTGACATGGCTACAAAAAGGAGGAGAGGAAGCAAGGGAACTACTTCTCGAACTCTGAGAACCGATTCGGTACATCTGCGGGGCCAAGAGCACCGGGCAAGACCTGACAGTAGACATCCAACTCAAATCTACAGTCAACCAAGAAGAGCACATCGCCAAGGGGCTGATTGATAGCAGCTGCACAGGCAGCTCAATCAACCGATCCTATGTAGAAAAACACAGACTCTACACCAGAAAAACTGCTGCCCCAATTCCCATCTACAATGCTGACGGAACACGCAACAAAGCCAGAAACATCACGGAGTTCGCAGAATTACAACTCACCATTGGAAACCACAGCAAACAGATCAACCTCGCAGTCACAGACCTCAGAGCCAAGGACATTTACCTTGGCCACGACTGGCTAAAACACCATAACCCAATAATCAACTGGAAGACCGGCACACTTATTTTTGGATGATGCCAATGCACAAAGAACCCATTCCCACTACCCGACACAGATCCAGATGATAGATGGGATGAAGAACTCGAGGAAGGAGAAACGATACTGGCAGTCAATATGCAGGAAGAGCTAGTCATACGCGCCATACACCATGCCAATGACCTAGCTGCTCAAGCCAATAAGGACAAGCCGAAGAAGACATTTGAAGAAATGGTACCAAAGCACTACCATTCATACCACGACCTGTTCTCGAAAGAGAACTTTGACAAACTTCCTGACCGAAAACCCTGGGATCATGCCATCGAACTCATCCCAAACACAAAGTCCACACTAGACTGTAAAGTCTACCCCCTGAACCGAAATGAGCAGGAACAGCTTGACAAATTCCTAGATGAAAACCTCGAGTCCAGACGGATTCGCCCCTCGAAATCCCCCTTCACTTTGCCATTCTTCTTTGTAAAAAAGAAGGACAGTTCGCTTCAACCTGTCCAGGACTACTGGAAACTGAATGAAATGACTATCAAAAATTGTTATCCACTTCCCCTCATCACTGAACTCATCAACAAGCTCCAAGGAGCGAGGTATTTCACGAAGCTGGATGTCCGATGGGGATACAACAACGTTCGAATCAAAGAAGGAGACAAAGAGAAAGTGGCCTTCAGAACCAACTGAGGACTGTTCAAACCCATGGTCATGTTCTTTGGCCTCACAAACTCCCCGGCCACATTCCAATGGATGATGAACGACATTTTCAAAGACCTTATCGCCAAAGGAAAAGTCACCATTTACCTTGATGATATCCTGATCTTCACAAAAACCCTAGACGAACATCGAAAGATCATCAGACATGTCCTTCAACACCTATGGGAAAACAAGCTTTTCCTGAAAGCAGAGAAGTGTGAATTCGAAGTACTAGAAATGGAATACCTAGGAGTCATCATCAGGGAAAACTCCGTCTGAATGGACCAAGTAAAAGTAGCAGGAATTGCCGAATGGCCTACTCCGACAAAGAAAAAAGAATTGCAATCATTCCTCGGATTCATGAACTTTTACCAAAAGTTCATCAGGGGTTATTCTAAAATCATACGCCCACTCACCCAACTCACGGGTAATGCAGAATGGACATGGGGAATGGCTCAGAACCAAGCCTTCCAACAGCTGAAGAAGCAGATGGCAGAAGACGTAGTCCTCGCTATCCTGACAGAAAAGGGAAAATTCAAGGTGGAAGCAGACTCCAGTGATGGAGCCATGGGGGCAGTACTCAGCCAGCAACAAGAAGGAAAATGGCGACCAGTTGCATTCATGTCTAAAGCATTAAATGCGACCGAACGGAACTACGAAATATACAACAAGGAACTGCTCATGATAATGCTTGCTTTGGACAAATGGCGCCATTACCTCATGGGAGCCCTAGAAGACATAGAAATCTGGACAGATCATCAGAATCTCCAGTATTTCTGAAAACCCCAGAAACTGAACAGGCGACAAGCGTGATGGGTTACCGAACTAGCGCAATACCATTTCACCCTCCAACATCTACCAGGAATTGCCAACAAGAAAGCAGACCTCCTTTCTCGACGAGATGACCACAGCCAAGGGAAGGATGACAACAACGATATCGTTGTACTCCAACCAGAACACTTCCATGCCCTCATCATGCCCACAACAACCGAGACCCACGAGCAAATCAAAGATGCCCTTCGACGAACAGAATCCTGGGATCAGGGGATCGCCAACTCCTTGAACCATGAATGAGGAATCACCAAAGAAGGTGGATTACTCTTCTATGATGGAAGGGTATATGTACCAAGGAATGACACCCTATGGGGAGAAATCATCACTCAGAGCCATGACCATATCACAGCAGGACACCCAGGCATCAAAAAAATGAAGGAGCTAGTCCAACGGGAATATTGGTGGCCAAAGCTGAAGAAAGATGTAGAAAGATACATGAAAGGATGCAAAGCATGTCAACGCACAAAGACAAGCACTCAAGCCAAGGCTGCACCACTTCATCTGAACACGATCCCCGAAGGACCATGGACTCACATTTCTGTCGACATGGTCATGGGACTACCAGAATCCAAAGGATATGATGCACTATTGGTCATAGTGGACCAATTCTCTAAAGCAATAATCCCGGTACCATGCAATGTCGAACTATCCACAGAGGGATGGGCCAGAATCTTACAAGATCATGTCTATGCCAAGCATGGAATGCCCCAAGTAGTGATCTCCGACAGAGGCCCCCAATTCGTATCCACATTCATGAAGGACCTATATCGACTACTTGACATCACCCCGAATGCTTCCACTGCCTTCCACCCCCAGACGGATGGACAGACCGAACAAGTCAACCAAGAGCTCAAAGGATATCTATGACTCTTCGTCAGCTATCACCAAACAGACTGGAGTGACTGGTTACCCATTGCAGAATTCGCACACAATAATAGAGTGCACTCTGCCACTGGGTGAAGCCCCTTCATGACCCTATATGGACGAAATCCCAGAGTGGTCCCAGACTCCGCATGATCATCACCGTTTGCAAACCCTGCAGCTGAAAACTTCACCAGTTAAATAACGGAGATCCATAAAGACACTCAACGAGCCCTCCAGAAAGCCGCCAAACAAATAAAAGCACAATATGACAAAAGGAAGTGACCGGCTGTAGAATATCAAACAGGAGACAAGGTCTGGCTAGACAGCACCAACCTATATCTTCCATGACCAAAGAAAAAGCTAGATGACAAACAAGTCAGACCCTTCGAAATTATCCAAAAGACCGGGGCTTTGGCTTACAAGCTCAAGCTTCCTCCCCATTGGAAAATCCATCCCTGATTTAATGAAAGACTCCTAATGCCATACATTCCACCGGCCTTTCCAAACCAGCAGATACTGGCTCCTCCACCGCCAGACCTCATCGATGACAAAGAACAGTACGAAATCGAAGAGGTATTAGACTCAAGAATCTGCAAAACCAGAGGAAAGAAAGGAAAAAAGTCACAGGAAGTAACAGACTATTTCATCAAATGGAAGGGATGGACAAGGGAACACAACTCATGGGTACAGGATTCAGAAATGGAGAACACCAAGGAAGCCATTCAAGATTACCTCGACAATCTAGAAAACCAGACCTGACAATTGGGACGATTGTCTTAAACAAGGGGGTAATGTTACGATTTTTCCATTTAACTTATCTTATCAGGTGCTTATCGTTTATCTTATCACTCAAAGCACCCACACCATGCCTTTACTGAACCATCCACAGCCAGACTGCTGCACCTCGTTAACACAGGCCGTTTACCACATGTACCATGGACTCTATTACTATTCTTAGATGTGACCAGAACACTATATAAGTAGCACAGTTCTTGCTGTAATACTTCAGCTTCAAACTATAGTTCATCTATACCAAACCACTCTCTATCAAGCCAAGCTCTAAGCAGCCAACCTCTTCTCAGAGTCCTAGACCTTGTCATCTCTCCGGTGATTGTCCAAACGCAAGACAGCTGAAGACCTAGACCCAAGTCTTTGATCACATGAAGTTTGGGTCTTACACCCAGTTAACATCCTTGTCAACGTTGACATCCTGCCATATGCAACCATATTCTCGGTATGGATGCTGAAAGTCAGAAGGTTTGGGAAAGCATGGAATGAGAGGAAGATGACAAAGTGTTTCATGATAATATTGAGGAGCTCATGTGGGATCGTGCTCTCCAAAACAGCCATTGGCATACAAGTGCACTTCCTTAGACATTGGAGGTTGAGGAATGGATCCAGTGACAAAAGAAGTTACAAAGAACATCTCATCAGGGAAAAGTGCACCAACTTGACCATCGTTGAACAACAACCTCCCTGGCATAATTCTAAGCACCATGTTCTACAAAGACCAAGTCTCCTTACCTGAAAATCTCTTCCAATTTCGAATGAGGTCCTCCTTGCAAAACTCAGTGTTATTTTTCATCAGTCACTGTGTGGGTTTAGCATAGTTGGATAGGTCTAAGCAAGCAACAGACCTGATTCAGAACTGTTGCATGGTAGTAATATTCGGAGGGTATCAAGGTGCTGGCAATCCAAAACAGGGAGTGTTTACACAGATTAAACAAGGCACAGTTTCAACACCAGAGTTAAAACTGTCATCAGATGCACCAGAGCACTCGATGTAGCACCAAGAATGCCAAAGTTCTTGGGCAATCTCTCCTTGTTTTTCTGCCAGGAACTTGAGTGAAATAAACCTATATACATATTAAAAGATGGAGTATACGTTCAAAAAATAAAATCTTACCATTTACTGTATAGAAACAAAGGAGCAAGTTCCAAAAGTGGAACAAGTCACAAAGAGAAATGATAGATGGAAAAGGAAATTTTGCACATGTTGAGATCACACCATACAATCAACATTGTTCACTCATTGTCACTCACGACACTCAGCACTGATGAGCCTAGACTTCTGTGGCAACGGCAAAACCAAACTCTCAATGAGTATGGAAATAAACATGGAAACACGGTTATCAAGGCAAAAGGGTGCGAGTTAGGGTTCGATGCACCTCCGTGCAATTATCAATTCCTCTAGATGCAAGAATACACTGTGACTTTTCAGTCAAGCAAGTAGTACAACTTGGTATTTGAGTACTAGTAAGCCTGGCCATAAGCCGGTAAGGATCTCGATAACGAGAAGGATCGGAAGCAGGTATGATGTGAATACCATGAATCCATGAAGGAGAGACCAGAAAACGTGTAAATACATTAATACTGGAACAGGGACGGAAATAGGTCGACTAAACGGTTGTTAATTAGTCGAGGATAAATGGAAATATCAAGAAAACGTGTTGTTGTGGCCGGTGACGGTGAAAGATGGTGTGAAAGGCAGTGCCGAAGGCTATAGAGTTGAAGGAAAACGTGAATAAACAGAAACTTGTGTTGCTATACTGGTACGGCAATGCTGAGACGATGTCGAACTGGCGCTGATGCTAAACAATCCTATCTGATGTCAAACTAACCTATAAGTCCACACTGGGACTTTCCTATACTGATCCTATATGAAACTTGCTAAACTGGTCCTATACTGGCGAAACTGATCCTAAGTCTGCTCAGAGACTACCCAAGTGGGCAATGATGACAATGGTGAAAGAAAAAATGTGTAAAAACTCCAATGATGTGAAAGTGAAACTGGCTGGCTGGTAAAAAGAAAACGTTGTACGAGGTATGGCATGGCAATCATGTATTGGCACAATAGAGTCATGTACCAATAGTGTTAAGAGTGAAGAGACTAGCGTAGGTTGCTGCTTCACAGTTAAAACTGTGGAATAACTCTGGTGAGTTTGAGGTTTGACGTGCAATTGAGAGTAGGCTGAGCAAAACGGTGTATTGCCAGAGAACGGTGAATAAACATTGTTTTACTGGTGATAGACTGGTGTGTAACAATTGATGTAGATCATGGTCAACTGAAGGCAATAGACTCAATGTATAACCGTAAACTGATGGTAAACTGTTCTTTTACTATGTTTTCTAGCTGGTTTTATACTACAAGTACAGATTTATAAATAGTATCTTTATACAAGACTTAGTAAGGCTGTAATGCCATAGCTTAGTCAATCCTTGAATAAACATATGGTTTTACTTCTTCTAAAGTAACAGCGACTCCTCTGTGTTGCCGTGTCTGGACAGAAATCATATGGACTGAGTGGCTGATGAATGGATCAGTAGGTGCTGTTTAGCTGCGGACTGGTAGGGTATGGCATTGTTACTGAGGTGTGCGGATGGAATTATGACTTCGGGAGGTCTTGGCAAGGTAACAGCCTTAGTAAACATGGTTACTTGGGGCTGTAGTCGCTTGATATCTTTGATGGATGAGTGGATACATCATTCACATCATCTTTAATTGAACGACGGGGAAGCACGTCATTAGGGTGCTTCTTTTTGATGCACTAATTCCGTTTTGGGTTGCTGTCAATCAAATGTGCCTTGCCATGATGGAATACGGAAATTATGATGCATAGCTAGATGGGACAGATATAAAGATGTGCAAGGAACCATTGCTGTAGGTCAAAATTGGTATTGCCATGTGTGCAATGACTGGTTTACTGAGAGGCCATTGGGTGGATGGTAATGTTAATTAGAAGGGAAAATCCATGAATTCTGAGCATACAGAGCCTGGAGGCTCATCAGCACTCAGTGTGCTAGTACCCTCATCTGCCACTGAAATTTGTCTCTACCATCTAGCATGCTATTTTTACCACCTCCAAAATGTTGTCCCCTCGCCTGACAACATATTGTCCTCTGCAACAAGGTTCCCGACACTGAGTGTGCCATGCCTTCCCATTGCCATTCCATAACCTGATCATGGTTGCTATCGCACTGCTTATCTTGCCGATTGGAAGTAATTGCAGCCAAGGAGGACAAACCATTCAGAAAACCTTCTAGAGCAAGCATCATATGATGGAGTACTTATAACGAGTGGCTTGGACTTTGGTGTCTAAGTTACTGCGGTGTGTTTTGACTATAGAGTTGATGCACCATAGCAGTATTCTGTTTTCCTATGGTGGAGAGTGGTGAGGTCTGCCCGTGGGTGTACCCATTGATGTTGACTATCATTGGGGCTGAATCATAATGGCTCTTCATTCATTTAGACTGAAGTGTTGTAAGTATCCTAGCTATAAATGTTGAATGTATGCTGAGCCAGATTAGTTATAGACACATCACCTTCATCTCGTTTTAACCATCCATCACTATGTTCCAGACACATTGACATTAGGATACGGTATATCAGTCACAAATTTCACACTGCTTTGCCAGCTATAGAGAAGGGCTCACATTTTCCAGCCAGTAAAGAAGGACCAGCAAGTGTCTGGAAACGGCAGTTGAAAGGGACATTGAAGACAGCAACGGCAAATGTTTCTCACTGGAAGCAGCCAAGAAATAGATGCCCAGGTTACCTTTTATTGGTTATGAAGGGTAGATCTCATGCAACAGGCAGTCATTTCACAGACTACAGTGAGTTCCTGTATTTATATCAGTTTTATACATTCTCAATGTCTCTCTTTTCTTTACAACTTCAGGTGACGTCAACACCAGTGTTCTGAAATCCTTTCATACCATCAATGGCGTCATACTTACCCCTCCTGTATTCTGGAGTCTTTCACCCCTGTTATTATTTTCTTAGATCTATTCTCAGATCCTTGAATGTTCTGTATCTCTGTTTATGGTACAAATTTTACACAAAAAAGCTAGCTCAGTTTTGGTGAACTCCAGTTTTTAGCTTTCCTCTCTTCCTACCCTCTCCCTTCCATCCTCCTCCTGACTACTTTCTTCTTCTCCTCTCCCTCGTAATGTTTCCAGATTACTTGGTGCCAGAATGTCCCTGAGAGCAGGCCATGTCATTGGACTGAATGTAATTGTTCCATCGTTCAAATGATGTACTGACATGCAATGCTAAATGAACTTGAACCAATGGAGGGGCCAAAAGAGGGGCCAAAAGAGACTGAAAGAGCATGGCTGCATGAGGAGCTGAGATTGGCACACTGAAGGCCTTTCTGGAAGCCTTGCTTTCCAGCCCAATCAATTAGATGAACATCCCTCATAACATCATCGAGTCTTGGCATCAGGACAGGCAAGGGGACAGGAGCAGCAGCAGAAGCATGTTTTTCCCATAGGTAGACACAGGACTGCATACAATACCCATTACCGCATCAGGTCCTCTCAAGCCCCAGCAAGCTCCCATGCCACTGGCCAGAGCTCTCTGGGAGATGGCCTCTCAGAGTCTTATCTTTGAGGACTTCTGATCTAGGCCCACAACATCATAGGATTGGTATTGATAGAAAGACTTTGTGCCGATGCATTGATGAACCTAAAGACTCCTGTGGGCAGAAAACACAAGACCTATAACAGCAAGTGCTATCAAGCAGCTAATCTGAAGGCAGGTTCTAGTGAGTCTAGTCTTGCATCTCCATGTGGTGACTATAGCTTCCTAGGATTGTAGCGAACTTTTGCTATGGTTGTTATGAGTCCCTAATGGTCTAGAGAGGCTCAAGTTATGTACGCGAAGTTTCCTGGAAGGGAAGGGATGCATAAATGTGGGTGTATGCTGAGTGGGGGCAACCTATATGTGGTGCGAAGTTTTGGTTTGGAAATCTGTCTGTAGCTTCAGTCAGTAAGCTCTATGCAAACTTATGAAGCTCTGGTTCCGAGTGGTAGCGAAGTTTTGTCCAAGAAAAGTACGTGCAAGCAAGATATAGGTTTAAAGATCCTAATATCAAGCTAGTTGGTATCAATCTTGAGTCGGCTTCAACAGGGGAGCCATTGCAAACTTTTCCTTCTATTGGAAAGGTAGCTAATGGTCCAAGGTGTCTAACTCAATAAGAGTTAAGTGGTGTTGTTTCCTAGGTTCGGAAACGGTTCTACAAGGGTGTTAGTGGCTAAAGGGCTTCAATCCTAGTTGCAGATTGCTCTTTGAAGTGCACAGGTATGCAAGCAAACTTTAGATGTCGAGAATGCCATGCAAGGGTAACCAGTAAAGGTTTCCTAGCGAGGTTTTTGGACAAGAGGCAAGCACGTGAAGTTATAGATAACTTTTAGTGAAGGGAAGTTCACTAATTGTTATTCTCTAATGAACAGTAGAGAACTAAAACTTTGGGTGTGTGTATCAGATGTAAGAGGTGTGGAACACAAGGAACAAGTTCACAAACTTATTCTCTAGGTGTCTCTCTTGGGGTCTCTTCAAATCTCTTTGGATCTCCCCTTCTAATGACTTTTTACTTGGCTACCTTTATACTACTTGAGAAATACTTGTATGTAAGCTACATTGGTCCTTGCCTGGTTGATTCACAACACAAGCAAACTATTTACTGCGGAATAGAGTATTATTAACCTCCCTTTACTACTGCTGTGTTGGAATCAGTCAGCAGCTTTATAACTCTAGTAACTGTGCAACTGTGCATTGCTGTGCAAGTAGCTGTTACTTCTGAGCAATCATTGTACCAAGCGATGATGAACCTAGACTTCTGTGGCAACGGCAAAACCAAACTCGGGCGGAGTATGGAGAATAAACGTGTGAACACGGCAATACTAGGATGATCATGTGTGCGAGTGGGTTCAGGGCACCTCCGTGCAGTAAATCAAAGCTTTAATGGTGCGAAGATACGCTTGGACTATGCAGTCAAGCAGATAATACGACGTGAGTGTCGATGAATCGAAAGAATGACTGTAAGTCGTGAGGTCTCATAGAATGAGAGGGAACGGCGCCTGATATGATGTGAATATCAAGAAACCATATTCTGAAACGGAAACGGAGAATGAGACTCGAGAAAACGTGCTCGAGACGTTAATACGAGTGGGGAAATGAGAGGGAAATGCCTGAGCGATACGGCAATAGATCGAGGGACGGGTGATGCTGGGAACAAACGTGCTGGTCGATCGAATAAACGTGAACGAGGTGCTGAAACTGGCTGAAACTGATCCTAAACTGGACAGGCTGATACGGAAACGGGAGGCGAACGGTACTGGGCTGAAAACGATCCTATCTGATGTCAAAAACTTATCCTATAATCCACACTGGGATTTCCTATACTGAAATGATTGCTGAACTGGTCCTATACTGATACTGATCCTAAGTCTGCTCTGAGACTACCCAAGTGGGCGACGATGACGATGGCGAAGGTGAAAACCGGTAAAATGGTCCTATCTGGTGAAGTTGAAACTGGTGCTGCCTATAAAGTAAACAGGGGGGCGAGGTATGGCGCAGTCAATCACATATTGGCATGATATTGACGTGTACCAATAGTGTTAAGAGTAAAGAGGGACGGAAATGTCTTCTTCACAGTTAAAGAACCGTGGAATAACTCAAGCAATACTGCGAGTTGACGTGCAATCGACTATATGCGATGCAAGACAAATATTGCTGTGAAACAACGAATAAACGTATGGTGATCCTATAGAAACGATGGGCGGATTCGTAGAGATTTGCTGGTCTGACTAGTCAATTTATTGTCAGTGCGTGTGGCGAATATGGTGTACGATGGATTGACGTGTACGAGAATCAATACAAGCGTAGTCTGGTGAACGAGAGTGTACCCACTGGGTCAAAAAGTACTGAACGCTACAGTAATCTACGTTTTTATACTAAAGTCCTACATATATTAATAGAATCTCAAGCGACTTTTTACTAAGGCTGTAAGGCCTTAGCTGAGTAAAATCCTGAATAAACGTGACCTATATCTGTCAGCTGAAGTATACAGCGTTGTTCGAATTGCCATGCTTGGTTAGAAAATGTTCTATAGTGGAGTCCAGCTATCGGGCCGGTTCTTGCTGTTTCGACTGCGTGTGCTGCGGATTGTAAAGACGTGCTAGTGTCGCTGAGGTCGCCCAATGCATTTCTAATGATGTGCCAACTTGGCGAAGTAACAGCTTGAGTCACCGTAGTTCTGGAGTATCCGTGACAGGTTGATATCTTTGATGGATGAGTGCGGTGATAAGTGACGTTAATAGGGTCTAGCGATCAATGATGCATAGCGATGTGCTTTGATGCAGATGCGGCATTACCATATACGATTGGGGGCCCATCAAAATCGGTGTTAACGTGTGTGCGAAGACATATTGCCATGATACAAAAGTGGTATTGCCGTGTCGGCAATGACTGGTTCGGTGAAAGTCTGTCAGGTGGATTTGGTGTAGGAATTAAGGGTAATTTCGCGAAATTCTGAGCGTACAGAGCCTGGAGGCTCATCAGCGAACTTTATAAGCCATAACTGTGCAAATTAAACAGCCTTAGTAAGGATTTGACTGTGGCTGACCATAGCAAATTATTAAGTTTGCTGACTGGTCCTTTGAACTGTGTAATGGAATGCAAGTCATCTGCAGCTATTCCAAATGATCAGGAAAGACTGCAATGCAGATCTGGAAGGGGTTTGATGGTATTCATGATCAAGGTGCCTGAAGATCATGGCTGTGCTTGATATGAAAGTTTGGAAGGGGTGTGAAATGTAGCTCAATTATTACAGGTCCACAAATTTATGAGCACACAGAGCCTGCAGGCTCATCAGCGTTCCCTTATCATATGCCTCAGCAGCAGCTAAACCAGGAAAGCATTTGAGATCCACAGGCAAAATACCTCTTAGTACCCATTAGTCCCATTTGACTCCCCTGTTGTTGTGGGAGGCCACAGATACTCCTCTAAATCTGGGAAATTGTATGAGCACCTTGTTGAAGTATTTGCAGTATGACTGTAGGGGAGCCCATCAACCTAGCCCAACCCAATATGGAGAAGCATGTACATCAACAGCAGCAATCTTGCCATTCATGAACTGGTTCTCGGTGGCCATATGCTCGAGCCTCTCTCATAAGCTGCATTGGGTTCTGGGCATCGTCAATGTCTGTGAGGACCTGCAGTGGGATCCGGGTGGGGGTTTGCATGGCCATGTCATCAATGGTGGTGAGGTGGTTGATGACTTCGTTTCTGTGAAATTGTTAACATGACACAGGAGGTATGCTTGGGAGATGTACACTCTCATTCCGATGGGTTTGCTACTGCCTGAACCAGGCTTGTCACACTCCTTATTGGAGTCATTGATGACTGTTGTCCTGAGGTTGTACAGGGCATTGGCAAGGCCTAGCAGTTCGAGCTTGAGGTCACCTTGAAGGCCTGAGGGTGGCAGTGATTAGGAAGAGTCTGGTGAGTCTGGTGCTGGCTTTATCACCATAGACGTCAAGGCCAGAGTTCCAAATGTTGTTGGGGATGTTGGTCACTGTTTGTCACAACACTGAATGGTGCTTCTTCATCTTTGAATTGAATTGATTTCATTTTGTTCCTTTCATCACTACCAGAGCTCAGAACTCAGAACCTTTGTTGCTTTTCCTGTAACCAACCTCTGCCTCAGAACAGCTTGCTGATGATGCACTATGCACCAGGTGATGCAATTGTCTTCTTAGTCCAATATTCATACATTGCCATCCAATGGCAACGTCTCTTTAACCTGGGCAAATCCCTCATTCTGCCCATAGCAATGACTGCTACAACAGCCTACATGTATGCTGTGTACCAGATGCATCCCTTTCCTGAATATGGGTGGTATGTTACTGCTGGAGTGTTTACCTTTGGCATTGTGCCCTTAACCCTTGCACTGATGACAAAGACCAACAATAAATTGCTTGACAAGGCAGGGATGGTGGACGACATAGGACTCGAAGGTGCTGAAGAGGCTGAGCTGCTGAGGACAGAGAAAGCCCAATTCCATGGTGTGCATGATGAAGATGTTTGAATAGCTATGATAGTGACTACAGGGAAGGAAGACATGGGATACCAGGGAGCACCCTGTAAGGTGGCGGCATTGTCATAGAAAAAGTCAAGAGTAAAATTAATGAGCTCCTGGAGCGCAGAAAGGCTTGAGTCACTGGGTATGCTGTTCTTGATTGCCGTCATCATGATTAGTTGTTTGGTATACCTACAGCATGGATCAGTGCTTTCCCTGGAAGAAATACAGCGACACATGAAGAAATCTACTAAAAAGTCCTGAAACATCCACCGTCTGGGGTAACCACCACAAGAAGAAATTGTGAGAAAGCAAAGATTACAGCAGTACAGAAGCAAGAGTGATCAGGTTGCCTCCTCTTGATCTGTCACCACCATCACCACCACTGTGATGTGTACCATGTTCTATTCAAAAACCCTTGCAGAGCAAATCTCCTGGAGTCCTTTATGATGTCAACAGCCATTCATCACCCATCTCGACCTCCAGGATTTCTTCACAATTGGCTGGGCACCATCAAGCAGAATAGCAAAGTCGTCAACCATGGCCTCCAGCAAGCACATTTCTCATCTCCTTTTGCCTATGAATTGTTAATTTTGTTGTAGGCTGAGCGAATGTTCCTGTACTGGCAAGTCTTTTGTGGTCCCTATGGGGCAATGCTGTGACACCCATGTCAATGATAAATCCAAGTGCAGTTTCATGAATTGGGTGGGGCAGTGATACTGGCTGGTCGAGGATGACCCTTGGTGAGCCACATTATGACGTGTTGTCCAGTGTCATCTTATTTCAAACCAGGCTGAGCAACAGGCCATTCATTCTTCACTCTTTTATGCTATGGGTGCTCCAATTCTTAGCCCAAGTAAAGGTTCTTCAACTAGAGACCAGGATGAGTGTTCTGCTGACTCGAGGGTCAGTCTCTGCTTTGCCGTACTCCTTTGAAAACCTGGTTGACATCATCCTTAGATATCGATTCACTCGAAAGCATGAAGAAAAGAAGAGAAAATTATATTGCAGGAAGAGTCCATGGGAATTATTTGACATCTGCCTGTACCCTCTTTGCACTGCAATTTCCACATATTGGTCTGGAAATTGCAGGCCGGCGTGATCTGTGAGCAGCTTTCTCTCGCAACTGAAAAGAGACTGAGCTTGATCTCATTGCAGGGAGACGTCAATGATGCCAACACCCCAGTGGCAGAGCAACACTGCATTCAACACTTTACAGATGGGTTTCTTGCTGATAATAATTTCAGCAGCATTCTGGTATGGGACCAACACAATGCTGGCAACAGTTGTGCCATTTGTGATGCTATAGCTAGACAAAGATGGAGTTGATGCGAAACCCACACAGTATTCGAGCTGGAATGAATGGGGGGAAATAGCTATATCAAACTAAGCCCTCATCATCCTCATGTTGGTTCTGTTGCTGACTTTGTATTCAAAGCAAGCTGGTGTGCATGTGCATGCTGTATTAGTCTTTTACAAATGACTGAGATGTAGTTGAATCAGTCCTGGTAAGCACCTTTAATTCTTAGTTCTTATGCTAGCTCAGCACCATTCTAGAATGATAGTCTTTGTGCATTGCAGTAAGGGTTTGAATTTGAGGGATCACCTGCAATGGGACATGGCTTTTTTGTGGTCCCTGTGTGGTTACTCAAGGACATGGTAAGTAGCCTTAATCTGATTTCTTATTACGCTAGCTAAGCATCACTCCAGAACAATAGTCTTGGTGCTTTGTGTGAAAATCTGAGCCTCTGCACAATGTAAGCTGTCTTTGTTCACCCATTGGCTAGCCACTGTTGACTGGTTTTTCTGTTATTAATAGGACTTGACAATCCAGAGAAGAGTAGTAACTGGAACCAGGTCGAACAGCTCAGGGATTGGTTATGGGAGTTAGGGATTGCAGGTATGTGCGCTGTACAGTCTTCTTATTTGATCCTCTCCTAATAATGTGTGTGCTTGCATCCTGTTAGACCTGAACTCTGGGTAAACCAAACAAGAGTAAACCAAGGGCTGTTTCGCATTTGAACAGTCACCCAAAGAGTCTCTGTGCTGAATGGCTACTAAGAGCGTTGGACTAATGTCTTAGTCTGAGGCTGAGTTGACTAGCTAAGTTCAGTGTGATTAAACTTTAGCTTGAAGCTGGGGAATATACAGCAAGAGCTATGCTACTTATATACAAAAAGTCCTGTACTAATAATAGAGTTCTTTATTTGTGGTTGTCATGTGGAATACAAGGGGAAACATGGGAAGGGCGAGTGTTGGTCGCAAGCTGTAGTTGTCTGTAGTACAATTGCTGATGCAGTCCATTATAGTTGTGGTTACAATGTTAGGTGCTTGGGATAAGATAAGATATAGATAAGCACTGGCTGATAAGATAAGATAAGTGAGAAAATCGTAACATTACCCCCTTGTTAAGGCAGGCATCTCGACTGCCCTAAAATTCATCTCCATCGGGGGGGGGGGGGGGGGGGGGGGGTCCTGTTCGCTGTCCTGCTTGTTAGCCCACCAATAATCTTTAATGAGCTCTTCCAGATGTCCAAGTTTGGGTTCCAATTTCCATTCTTCCTCTAGCCATCCATGTTCTTGGCCCCCTTTTTCTGCCTGGGTGCTAGCAACCTTGATAAGGTAAT
Source organism: Armillaria mellea (assembly GCA_030407055.1). NCBI lineage: Eukaryota > Fungi > Basidiomycota > Agaricomycetes > Agaricales > Physalacriaceae > Armillaria > Armillaria mellea. The sequence continues at coordinate 62,880 of JAUDZF010000030.1, read as the reverse complement.
ACCATGTATTGTCCTCTGGTCCTACCTTGTCATTGTTGTCCTCCTGCTGGTAATGGGTGTTGATAATGATCATATCGTTCTGGAGGTTGATGACAATGGCATCCACTGACATTCCTCCCTTCTTTTCCCAGTATTCGGCAATCGCTTCTTTTGCATTGCTGAGATACTTTTCTGCGGTCCACTTGTTGTCTTCTGGACTGTAGCCTTTCCATTTGACAAGGTAATCGGTCACTGTTTTGGACCTTTCCCCCTTCTTGCTGCATACTTTGCAGGTTTTGTCGTCGAGGATTTCCTTGACTTCGTATTCTTCTTTACCCATGATGATGTCAGGTGGAGGAGGTGGCGGTTGGAGTTGGTTCAGGAATGCTGGAGGTGTATATGGTGTGAGGAGGGTTTCATTGAAAACAGGATATATTCTCCATGCAGGAGGAAGCTTCAGTTTATAGGCTGAAGCGCCACATTTTTCCAGGATTTGGAAGGGACTGACGTCTTTGTCATCCAGTTTCTTCTTGGGTCTGGGGAGATGAAGGTTTGTCATGTTGAGCCAGACTTTGTTTTCTATCTGGTACTTGACAGTGGCTCTCTTTTTTTTGTCGTATTGTGTCTTCATTTGTTCTGTGGCCTTGATTAGGGCAGTCTCAGTTTCAGCGTGGATGGTTTTCATTTGGTCATAAAAGGATTCCGAAGTGGGAGTGCGGAGGGGGGCATGGGTTCTGGAGTCGGGGGCAACTCAGGGGTTTCGTCCATAAAGGACCTGAAAGGGGCTTTTGCCTGTGGCAGAGTGCATTCGGTTGTTGTGTTGGAAGGTGCAGATCGATAGCCATCTGGCCCAGTCATTTGATGGTGGTTGATAACGAGGCGGGGATATTTTTCAATTTCTTGATTGATGTGCTCTGTTTGGCTGTCAGTTTGGGGGTGGAAGGCCATGGAAGCATTGCTTTTGATACTGAGCATGCTGTAAAGGTCTTCCAAGAATTTCGAGATGAATTGAGGTCCTCGGTCGGAGATGATGGTGATGGGCATGCCATGTTTGGCATATACCTCGTCGCGGAGTATCTTTGCCCATCCTTCTGATGAGAGTTCAATATTGTGTGTGATGGGGATGATGTCCTTGGAGAAGTGGTCCATGATGATGAGGATTGTGTCATGACCATTGGATTCTGGCAGACCGGTGATCATGTCTACAGAGATGTGAGTCCATGGTTCGGAGGGGACTTTGTTTGGATGGAGCAGTGCCTGCTTAGCTTGGGTGCTAGACTTGGTGTGGGCACAAGTTTCACAGGCTTGGATGTAAGTTTGGATGTCCTTCCTGATTTTCAGCCACCAGTAATCTCTGAGGACGAGCTCATTTGTCTTTTCTACTCCAGGGTGTCCTGTGGTGATATGATTGTGGCAGCACAAGATGATCTCTCCTCGCACTGCATGGTCACAGGGCACATATATCCTTTCATCGTAGTATAGAAGACCATCCTTTTCCTGGATGCCTTTTTCATGGTTGAGTGACTTTGTGATTCCTTGGTCCCATTTCTGGTGGTCATGGGTCGCACTCTTGATGTGCTCATGGGATTTGTCGATGGTGGGCATGAGGAGTGCCCGGAAGTGTTCAGCTTTGAGGACTATGACTTCATTGTTGTTGTCGTGTCCCTGGTCATGGTCTGCTCGATGAGAGAGGAGGTCCACCTTCTTGTTGGCAGTCCCCGGTTTGTGATGAAGAGTGAAATGGTATTCGGTGAGCTCAGTTACCCATCATGGTCTGCGATTGAGCTTCTGAGGTTTTCAGAAATACTGGAGATTTTGGTGATCTGTCCAGATTTCAATGTCGACCACTGCACCCATGAGGTAGTGTCTCCATTCCTCAAGGGCAAGCATTATGGCAAGTAGTTCCTTGTCATAAATCTCGTAGTTGTGCTCTGTAGCTGTTAAGGCCTTGGACAGAAATGCAACTAGCCTTCACTTTCCTTCTTGCTCTTGGGACGGGACGGCGCCAATAGCTCCTTCACTAGCATCTGCTTCTACTCTGAATTTCCTGGCCTCAGTCAGGATTGCCAATACAACATCTTGAGCAAGGCGGGCTTTGAGCTTGTCAAAAGCCTCTTGCTGTGTGGTTCCCCAGGTCCATGCTTCATTCCTGGTAAGACACGTCATCGGGCATACTATTTCACTGTAGCCCTTGATAAAGTGTCGGTAGAAGTTGGTGAATCCTAAGAAAGACTGAAGTTTTTTCTTTTTGTTGGGGACGGGCCACTCAGTAATTCCTGCAATCTTGACTTGATCCATATGGATGGAGCCTTCGCTGATTATTACTCTGAGGTACTCTGTTTCTAGTACCTCAAACTCGCATTTCTCAGCTTTTAGAAACAGTTTGTGCTTTCTAAGGAGCATGAGAACCTTGCAAGTGATCTGTCAATGCTCTTCTAGAGTCTTCAAAAAGATCAGGATGTTGTCAAGGTATACGGTAACCTTGCCAGATGTGATGAGGTCTTTGAAGATGTTGTTCATCATCCATTGGAACATGGCAGGGGAATTGGTGAGGCCAAAAAACATGACTGTGGGTTTGAACAGACCATGGTTCGTTTGGAATGCAGCCTTCCACTCATTATCTTTCTTGATGAAAATGTTGTTGTATCCCCATTACACATCGAGCTTAGTGAAGTATTTGGCACTTCCTAGTTTGTCCATAAGCTCGGTGATGAGGGGCAAGGGGTAATGATTCTTGATGGTCATCTCATTAAGCTTGTGATAATCCTGTACGGGACATAGTTTTCCATCCTTCTTTTTAACAAAGAAGAAGGGAGAAGCCATGGGGGATTTGGATGGTCGGATCTGACCAGTGGCGAGGTTTTTATCAAGGAACTTGTCCAGCTCCTCCTGCTCAGTGTGGTTTAGGGGGTACACCTTGCAGTCCAGAGTATTCTTGGCATTGGAGACAAGTTCTATGACATGGTCCCATGGCTTACGCATAGGGAGTTCATCACAGTTTTCCTTCTCAAAGAGATCCATGAAGTCGCAATATGCAGTGGGGACCATCTCTTTGAAGGATTTCTTCTCCTTTTCTTCATTGGCTTTGTGGATGGCACAGATTTTTATGGCTTCTTCGAAGTTGATGGCCAGGATGTGGTCACCTTCTTTGAGCTCTTCATCCCACCAGTCGTTGGGATCTGAGTCCAGTAGAGGGAAGGGGTTTTTGGCACATTGGCACTGGGTGAAGGTGATCTTGCCGGTGCCCCAGTCAATGAGCGGGTTGTGATGTACAAGCCAGTCATGGCCCAGGAAAATCTCTTTTGAAATGAGATCGACAATAGCAAGATCAATCCTCTCATTATGGTTGCTGATGGTAAGTCTCAGTTCTGCAAACTTAGTTATTTCCCTGGCCTTGTTATGGGAGCCATCTGTGTTATAGATGGGGATAGGACTAGTGGTTTTGTAGACAGGGATGTTGTGGGTTTTGACAAACTTGCTGTGAATTGAGCTGCCCATGCATCCGCTGTCTAGGAGAGTGGTGGCGTCGAGGGTTTGGTTATTGGTGGTCTCGACTTTAAGCGGGATTTTGAGGTCTCGCTTGGAAGTGGTCTGAGAGCAGATAAGGTAGTGCTGGGGCTTCCTTAACTTGTCAAGCTATTCTAGCATATTTGCTTGCTGTGTGCAGTGGAGCCCTTCCAAGAGATTGTTGACTACTTCTTCAGCCCTGGTCTTGTGGATCCAATTAAGGAGCACTGACCTGGCGGCAGATTTGTCTTTGGCCTCTTGAATGGCCCTCCACATCCACTTGGTTTCAAACGGTTTCATCCATCCTTGTGGAACCTTCTCAGCCAGTGGCTGGGTCTCCTCTGGTGGTGGAGATGAATGGACTTTGGCTTGTTTTGCTTGATGGATTCAGAAGGCAGTGTTGTCTTCTTTGTCCGGGACCTTGACCATGGTTACCTTGTGGGGGCTCTCTGCCCTATGCCCCAGAGAGTTGGACTCTGTGGACTTGGCCCTTGGTGGGCGCTTAAGTTCCACCACATTAGTCCTTACAGGGAGTGTCTTGGCCTTCAGAGAAGGTGCTGAATCTTTCGGCTTCAGAGGCCTGAGGGTGTCCCACCTACTTGATTCTGACCCAAGTGCATCGATATCTATTGCTTGTCCTCAACCGCTATAGGTCGTGCCAGTACCAGTCTTCTTGTCGCTCAAGGAACTTGTCATGCTACTATTAGCTTTGGGTGCATTCATGGCAGGGTTGTTGTTTTTAGAGACAAAGGGACCCAGGCGGCCAAGACCATCTTTGATGGCCTTGTGTTGGTGGGCCTCGTTCATGATGGTGACTCGTTCCTTCCACTGGTCATAGGTCTCGGGCATGCCGACTCTGATGTCATAGATGATTTTGGTGTAGGAGTCAGGGATTCCTTTCTTGACAGCAGCCACCATGTGTCCACAAGCACCAGTGTCACCTCTGAGACCTGCCTTTTTAGCCTCCTTTTTGATGGCTTGGAAGTAGTTGTCAGCGAGGCCTTTGCTGAGGTGGAGGTTGTACATCTTTTGTTGGTGGATTTCTTCCACAGCATGGTCACAGAACTTGTCGCAAATAAGGCTGCAGAAGTCGTCCCAGCTGGGAAAACGGAACTTGTTGTGCGAGTGGCTTTGGCGCTCTGCCAGGACCATTATCCACCACTCTTCTGCCTTTCCAGTAAAGTAGGAAGCGGCAAAGGCAACCCAGAAAGGGCTGGTGTACATATAGGGGTCATATACTTGGAAGTACATTTCGCAATGGGTAAGGAAGCGGTCGATGTCATCAGCATTGCCTTTGAAAATGGTGGGCTTTTGCATTAAGTCTGGCTTGCATGCCATCCAGGGGGTGTCTTCAGCCATTTGGCCGCTTGGATTGGGTGGCTCATCATCAGAGTCATGGTATTTTCCAGAGCCCCAGGGAATTGACCAACTGTCAGGATCTTGGGCTAGAGGGCTAGTGTACCGACCTGGAGGATGGCAGGGATGGGGATATCGAGGGTGGGACCATGAACAAGGATGCTGTGTCCTTGCTCACCAATGTTGATTTTGACTTCTTGGACCAGAGCGACTGCAGGAGTTTGCCAATTTTCGGGATCTCGTACAGACATGAGCGATGAGGGGAAGGACATGATGGATTGGTTGGGCTAGGTGGTGCCATAGTGCTGAAGTCCGTAGGGGGATGGATAGAAGGGAACAGCTGGGAGATGGGGAGTATGGAAAGTGTGATCTGTCCAATGCTGAAGGTGGTTTTGTTGGGTGTGGTACCAGAAAACGATTGGCCACCTGGACTGATAGAGGAGGTACAAAAGGGTGGGGATCCTAACAAAGAGTGTCAGGAAGAAGGTGGAGATGATTCCGGTGCTGGTGAATGATGTGGGCATTCGGTTTCAACAAGCAATGGTGGCTGCTTGGAGAAAGGGAATAGAAAGCTTCAAGCTAATTGTTAGACCTGAACTCCAGGTAAACCAAACAAGAGTAAACCAAGGGCTGTTTCGCATTTGAACAGTCACCTAAAGAGTCTCTGTGCTAAATGGCTACTAAGAGCGTTGGACTAATGTCTTAGTCTGAGGCTGAGTTGACTAGCTAAGTTCAGTGTGATTAAACTTTAGCTTGAAGCTGGGGAATATACAGCAAGAGCTATGCTACTTATATACAAAAAGTCCTGTACTAATAATAGAGTTCTTTATTTGTGGTTGTCATGTGGAATACAAGGGGAAACATGGGAAGGGCGAGTGTTGGTCGCAAGCTGTAGTTGTCTGTAGTACAATTGCTGATGCAGTCCATTATAGTTGTGGTTACAATGTTAGGTGCTTGGGATAAGATAAGATATAGATAAGCACTGGCTGATAGGATAAGATAAGTGAGAAAATCGTAACACATCCACCTCCACAGCAGATAACCCAATTCCTGGAGAAAATCTCAAGAATCCACCCCCACGCACAACAGCCCCCAGACTACCCACGTTAAAACAGCTTGAAATTGATTTTGATCCTCGCATGCTATCCCTTCTGTCCTTTCCATGCTGCCATGACTATGATCCCTGTCGCTTCCCCTCCTTTTCTGCCTCTGTTTCATGCTGCTGAGGCTACAGTCCCTGCCACCTGACAAGATATGTGGATGTCCAATGAGGGACGTTGTGTTTGAGTCATCGTTGTTGGAGACTGGACCTCATTTGACAGCTAGACATTGTGAGATGATCGAGCTTGCAGAGGCAGCGCATTATAAGATGATGACTAGGCAGACGAGAGACCATTTCATGATTCATCTCTCTTGCCTGCAGTCAGCACCGGCATCCACCTGTACTCATAGTTTCAAGTGAACTACAAGAGAACTACGAGTTTGTCTTGGGGATTTTGTATCCCTCTGAAATCTGGCTCGCCTAAGATTGAGTCATTCTCCTTGCTACCTTTTCCCCCCATTCTGGTTCTGGTTTGAAATTCAGTAGGCACTTAGGCAGTGGAGGGAGGAGGAGACCCACAGAGAAACTTCCCAGCGTTGTCTGGTTGTTCTCTCACCAAGAAGCATACACCAAGAAATCTGATGCGTCCACCGGTGCTGACAGTTATCCATCTCGATTCTTCAATTCCTCATGTCATGGCCTTCTGTATGACTTTCCTCAACTCCTCCCACATTTCTGATCATCTCATTGGTTTTCATATCTCTGACATCTCTTGATTGGAGAACTATGCTGAACAACCCAGTTGACATTAGCGGACGGCCAACTATGGCCATGTTGGTGATGGTTGTGTTGGCTGATGGGTATGATATTGAGGGATATGCAGATTCACAGACGACGATCAGTAGATATTGGCAAAAGATCCCCAAGAAAAAGGCTCTACAGATCATTTCTGTGCGATGGGATTGTGGAGGGTGATTTTATGGGCCTTGATCATGGCCTTGGGATCCCATGGGTTACATATCATATCCTTGCTGTGCTTGTTTGTGGGGCTTTGGTCCTCAGCATCAGTGAGCTCTGGTATTCGCATCATTTTTTTTCCACAGATGAACTAATGTAGTTCTTTGTAGATCTCATATACCTTTGGATGACATCAGCCCCAGTATAGTAGAGTTCTTGGTACTGTTGATGGCATCATGTTGAGATGGCGATGCTTACTTTATAATTATATTCATGTTTCATCTTTGCTATACTCCTATTGAACCTATTGAAAGTGTTTGGACGTTGTAGCTCCTATTCCTTTCTATCTTGTCGGTTTCTCTCTCTACCTTTTAAGATCTCTCTGATGTCCCCAGAACACCTCAAACAATCTTTACTGGTTAGAAGGGACCCTAGGGGGGAGGCTCTGCCACCTCAAAATCAGCTGCCCTGACCCATCCCAGATCAATGGACTCCTCTACAACTCCAAAACTGCAATGCCACCCTGCCTGACCTCTACACCGCTCCAAACCACTCGAAAGTCCTGGAAAGCCATGGAACCATATTAATTGTCATAGCAGGCACCAATCCAGCTTCCATGCATGAGACACTTTCCTACAGGGTGAAACTGAAGTCGTTCTGTAGTTTGCATGAGGCAGCAGCAAAAGGTAAATCGTTTGTTCTGCTTTCCATCGCCAACAAATAATGTTCTATAGGTATGCCTGTCCTTTGGCCCAGCACAAATGATTATCTTGTTTTCTGGGATAAATACAGCAGAGAGGAGGACAGTGAATCCAAGGATGTTGTTAAATCATGGGGCCATGCTAAGTAAGATCCAGTGAATTTGTTCAGCCTCTTTTTCTAAGTATTACCTGCAGGAATGAATTCTCTCCCAAAGTTCTCCAGTACTTTCAAGAAGTGTAGAGGGATCTTTATGGTGATCCTAAACTCATGTCTGATTCAAAGCCTCAGATGCAGAAGGGTGAGCTATGTGGCGGCATTGCCATTGAGCAGACTTATCGCTCTCAGTTCCATGTTCGTAACGCCAATCGAGCATACCACACTACTGTTAGCTATCAAGATGCATACAGTCTGGAAGCTCCTTATGTATCGAACAAAGTCAATGGTGTGAGAGAGAAGGATGCTGCAAACATGTTGAGGCAGTGTTTGAATGAGGTCAGATATGCTTTCTTCTTGCTTAGGGCATGCTAAACCTACGTTCAGCTTACTGTTTGTAATGCAAACGCTGGGCTGGCCAAGGGAGCCCCAAACCTTCTACCTCTCATGAAAGAATGGGCCGAGGTGGCCAACTATCCAAAGCCTGGAGGGTTCAATCGCTACAAAGACTTTGGAACCAAATCTGACAATCCTTGCTGGACAGCATCACAGACCAATTGTGCTTCCGCTGTTTCTTCAGATGGTAAGACTTTTTGTCCTTCACTCCTTTGCTGCTCATAGCTATCAGACAGTGATGAAGCTAGTCTTGAAGGGCCCCTGGGAAAATATGGTGGCACCCATGGTGATTGCAATAATTGTACTATCCCCCCAACAGCTGCCACAGTTTTCACTCACCCCCATCCCAACGTTCCCAAGGAATGTTTTTGTCTTCTCAAATTTGAGGTGGTCTGGGTTATGGAGGAATTCTTGACCTTGTTCTTCTCTGGTTTACATATGCATGGTGGGGGATTGGCTCAATACAATCCCATATGCACAGATAAAGCCCTCTATATTCATATCACTGCTATTCTTTATCCTCCTCAAGCTGTCTTAAGTGGACATTCAGCACTTGCCTTTGCAGCTATGCTGTATCCTCCCGATCCTTGTCGAGCATGTCAGAAATACAAGTGCAACATTTTATGAAGGGGAGCCAACAATAGTGAGACAGATTGTGATGACAACAGCAATCCAGGCAAAGAGGGCGAAGAAGTATATGCTACATCTGGTTCATCAAAGCCCAGCGATCCTCTGAAAACGTCCTTGCTCAAGTTACCAAAGGAATGGTGTCATCAAGGGTTAGTTTTATTTCTACCACATATCTTTTCCATCTTATGTGTTTACAGTCTACACAAGTTATCTGCAGGATGAAAGTATACTGAACAAGCAACCTACATCAGCGATGGAGGAAGTTTCCTTGATCAAGAGGACCACTTTAACCATGGGATTCACTGCCTTGTTCAATGGATCGCTGGTATCATCCAACAATTCCCACCTTAGCACATTTTCAATGGAGAAGGATGGAGTGAGAGTGGGAGCAAACTTGTGGCCATTAGGACTGGGATGGTCTGGTGATTATGTTAGAATTGGGGTTCAATCTGATGTTGATATCAATACCCTGACTCCTGAAGAGATTGCCAAGTGATGGAATACAGATAATCTGAGCACAACTGCGCCGTATGGGAACACATACATTCAGGAGATTGAGAACTGATTTTGTGACTTGGCAGAGGAAATAGGAAGCACTATTCCCTTGAACGTGAGAGCCCTTCATAGATCAAATCAGCCTTTGGGAGGCAGGCTGCACATAGCAGAACCTCAGCAGAAATGCTGTGAGTTGTTTGCTGCGACTAACTGACTCTCTACTTATTGATTGTCTTCTTTCAGAATATTTACAGTCAGTCCAGAATGACCAACCTTTCAAAGGAAAAAAGAAGCCGACTTCTAAACTCAAAGCAGTTGCAGATTCATGTTGCTGCACCTGTCATAGTAAGATAGTTGTTATTATGCTATTATGCTATGCTGACTGTATCCTTTATGAATAGAATGTAAACATCCTGACTCTCCAAATGCAGCTGAAAGGCCCTCATCTAAAAAGGCAAAGATTGATGGGACCCAACCTTCGAGAGGTACTTCTCTCTCACTCTTTCTTTATATGTTCATTAAATGTTTTACAGATGTTCTCCAGATATTCTCTCAGGAGGCTCTCCAACAAAAGCTTGACAATGTCCAGAGTGACAAGGTAGCAGAGACTACCACCTATTTCTATTGGGATTCCTCAGATGACTTTCTTCGCAATCTTTGCAAGATGACAACCTTACAAGAATTTTCATTTGGACCCATACAAAAACTTCTACACCATTGGCTGGGAGTGATTATGAGCGTCTTGCAGCCTTACGATCCAAGATTGTTTATTGGCAACAAGTCCAGCTCTCTAAAATGGTCCTCTGGGACTACATTGATAAAATGCTTGAAGTCGCATGGGAGGATGCCTGGCAGAATGAAGACAGTTGTCAGCTTAATCCTCTGTTCAATTTCTTTTGATGTATATCCACTGTTATCGATCTCAACAAGTCTCAAACTATATTCGCTGCTCAGTATCTTCCTGGATGGCCTGATACATGCGTAGCACAATTTTCTCCTCATGTTCCTCACCTCAGCCCAACAAGTCAAACAATCATAGACTTGTGTTGGAACATCATGGAGCAATGGTTAGAGCTGCCATCGGATGTGACTTATCAGAGCGCAAAGGTCATCCACTTCTTTATTAAATGATTAGGTCCAGAAGCTACCCTCATTGACCTTTCCAAAGTTGATTTGTCCACCCCAGAGAAGGAGGATGACATATCATCTAAGCTAGAGCTTATAGCTGTATGCAAAGTTGAGAGCGAGGAGCATGGCTTGCTTCATCAAATTGCTAAAGTGTCAGGAGCTCCTGACCAAATAGTACTTTCTGAGGTTTTGGTGTGTAGCAGTGGTCTATTTTAGGTCATATTTATTCATGTACACTTAGCATATGATTCCTCAAAGCACAATCAATGACTATGGTACCTCTCTGCATTTCTATTCCACCTCCAGGTCCTCTGGTTCATTTACAGAGTCAATTTCAACCTCAGTTCCTTATCAAGATCAGGGACTGTCATCTCCACCTTTGTTGCCTTCTATCTCATCATTATCAACATTTCCGTCACCATCCTCTCCTTTGACATCACTCCTGCCAACACTTTCTAATGAGACAACTGTTGCTGCTCAAGGAAAGGTGAAAAAGCTGGTGCTGCTATTCAGATTGTTATACCTGATGCTTGATGGATCTTCCCTTCCTCATCCTCCCTTCAACCAGACTCCTAAGCTTTGCAGCACTGTCTGCAAGTTCATTCACTATGTGAAGGAGGACACTGATATGTGGAGTATCTTTAGGGACCTTGCTACAAGCCAGGTTTGCTCTTTGCGATCTGGAGGTCCATGGGATGCCAAGAATCTATGTACTCCAGCTGGGTTTTTCAGCACTCTAATATGCTATGGAATCCTTCACAATACAAGCTATATAAAAGACTCAGCAAACCCTATTTATTTTGCAGACTTGGATACTTGGAACACAGTCAGATATGGCTCTTTAGGCGATCATAGAGAATCATACTTCTGCAATAAATGTGCCTACAGTAAGCATCCCAGCGGAAGACGAACATCATTGTATGCAGCTCGCTATTGGAATGCTGCAACAAATACAGAATATTCTTCTTTTCTTTCTGCCCAATCTCCAATGCCTTTCCTCAAAATTTGGAAACTTCTTCGAGATACAAAACATATCTGTTGGGAGGAGGAGAATGGTAGTCACCAATGCCATGAACTCAAGGTATTTCCTGAGTTTGGCAGTCTGCAAGCATATCTACTTGCTTCAGATTACACTATTGCTGGTGTGATGACTATGCCTACCTTTGCCAAAATGGCAGAAATAATTTATGCTATTGACTCAGGCGGTTTGCATGGTCTTCAGCAGCTGGGACTTCCTTGTTCTAACCAAGAACAAACAGCCTCTTCTCTTCACTACCTTCATGATTATCTTATCCAGGAAATCACTCCGCAACGCCAACAGCAAATGTGCTTCAACATTTTTGTTATAGAACACACTCTCTGCAAGAGTTCTTCCATAAAGCAGTTAAATACAGCTACGTTTTCTGACATCGTTCACTTATTAGATGGGGTATCTTCAGTAAGTCAATATCCTTTCCCTTCTGTATAGCCAATGACAGATATTTCCACTTAGGTTTAAGACTGGAGTAGTATTTGTTGGATAGTGTTCTCTATTATCTACATTTAGAACCTTGTGGCAATCTCTTGGAAATTAATTTTGTGATGACTATATGGGACAAACATGCCTGACACCATTGCTACCTGCCATGTCACTTCCCAATTCAATGCCTCTACCCAATCTTCTTCTAACTCTTCATATCCAAAATGTCCACCATGAATACTGGTCAGAATGAAGTTCCCATGTATGAGGATCTTTTGAAGGTGAGACGATTATGCGTTTATCCACAGGACCTGCTCTGATTTGTATATAGAGTGTGCAAGACTTACAACTCCAAAACTGGCTTCTAGACTAGCAAAACTGAGAACTTCATGTTGCTGTTATTACCCTGTCAACCTCTTCAGTGGATGCAGAAAACAGTTTGTCTATAGTGAATACTGGAGTCCATACCTCTGTCCCCACTCCTAGACAGAGCTTATTGTCTAGTGATGATGCCTGAGAATTAAGGAGCTATGCAAAACAACTGGTAGCCCTTGTCCATCTGTTTTGGAAAAAGAAAGAGGTCTTTGGTATAAAGAGAATGGCAGCACTTCCAGAATTAGAGAGTTGCATGACCCAGCTTGCCCAGCTCATTGATGAGCAGGAGAAGCTCAAGCTGATAAACCAGCATGTGGAGGACTTTGGAGGACGGAGGAAATCACTAGAGATGAGAATCACCCTGCTACGTGTTGTTAAGGGTGTCTTTGAGATATTGCCCAAACGTTTTCATAGCATGGCAGAAAATAATTATAGGGATTTTGTAGACCTGGTGCACTTTTTTATTACTCTTATTATTTAATTGGAACTTAGGCTAGTCATAGATGGAAAAAGGTGGCTCAAATGGACGATCAGCTCTGATATTCCCTCTAAGGAAGGTCTCTACTGCCTTCAAAATATTTGAAGATGTTGGAGTTCCGATAGAGAAGCTTTTTCCTGAGTATGATCGAAGCACAGATGAACAGTGCTTGAGTCTTCTTGGGTACGATCCCATCAAGAAGATCTTTCCCTCCGCTCCACCAGTCCTATACTCAATTGGTCGTGCAAAAAAGGCCAGTCCAATATTGTTTTGAGGCACACCCCTTGTTAAGGTATCATGAAGCTATATCTATCATTCATGTAGGATCTGATCTAACTGCACCAACTAGCTCCTACAAGCCCTCTTATTTGGACCCACCTCTTTAACTTCAACAAAAAAAACAAAATCTACAAATGGAGTCCTATGGAAAGTCACAAGTATTATGCCCAGCCTTATTGCCTTTGCTGCTATCGCTGTAATTAGCTTTTTTGCTTAAGGGTTTCCTTAACTTACATGAATATTTTCTCAGGTATGATACATTTTAACGACAGATCCTGATTTCGTCCTGAAGGGTGCCCAAAGCAGCATTCTCTATGAGCAGGATGCTGACTTCTATATTCAAACTATCACAAACACATGTCTCAAGGAGTCTACTCAAAGGACTGTTACCTTCTTCAATCAGAACCTCTTCTCATTGAACAAACCAAAGCTTGATGCTGTCATGACTGATGTGGCAGATGAGTCAGACTTGGCCGAAGAAAAAATCTTACAGGGTCTTGACGAAGTGGAATCTGATTCATCCGATGATTGTGAAGACACTGATGAAGCTGGGGTCAACACTGTGGCAGAAGGAGAAGGATCTTCTGGTGGTGACATCAACTTATTCCATGGTGGTATCCCCCCAGATCCTTTTGACGATTTTGCCTCTGGACCAGCTGTTAGACCCAAACTTCATGTGACCAAAGACGAGTCTAGACTCCGGCTGTCTCACGTTCAGACAATCACTGGAGGATGACTTTTAAGTGTCTCTGGTTTCAGCAAAGAAGGACTAGGTTCTTAGTCGAGTTCTGGAGTGAGTAAAGTAGGGGATAGATAAACTTTAGCTTGAAGCTGGGGATATACAGCAAGAGCTACACTACTTATATAGGAAAACTGGGGGGCTAAGAATAGCGACAACCGTGATTATCACACGGAAATAGCAAGGGAATGACGAGGTAGTCAGACAATGGTCAGGCACCGTAGTACCATTGTTGAGGATGTCCGTTATGGTCATGGTAACTGTGGACAAGTGCTTGAGATAGGATAAGATAGCGATAGGCACTTGATAAGATAAGATAAATGGAAAAATCATAACATTACCCCCTTGTTAAGACAATCGTCCCGATTGTCATGGCTCGTCCTCGGGGGCGTCAAGTTGTTGTGAGAGTTCATTACTCCAATATTCCTCTATAAGGTCCCTCCATAGGTCGTCGTCAGGGTCTTTAACCCACTTTTGGAGTCCGTCCTGTTGTTGGGCCTTATAATATATGATACTGTCATGGTATTCATGATCGAGGATCATGGTAACAGCTGTTGCAGGGTCCCTGGTTACAATTTTGGCTATGTCGATCCATCCTGCTTGTTGGATTTTGTCTTCATAGTCTTGGATCGCTCCCCGAGCATTTTCCATCTCTGTGTCTCATACCCACGAGTTGTGTTCTCAGGTCCATCCCTTCCACTTGACTAAGTAATCCACCGCATATCGTGCCTTTTGTCCCGTCTTTCCTCTGATCTTATGGGTTCAGGAATCGAGCACTTCCTCTATCTTGTATTGTTCCTCATCGTCGATGAGGTCAGGTGGAGGCGGCAGCAGGTTCTTCTGATTTGGGAAGGAGGGTGACGTGTATGAGGATAGAAGTTTCTCATTGAAACATGGGTGTATCTTCCAATGAGGTGGGAGTTCTAGTTTGTATGTGGATGCTCCGGACTTTTCGAGGACTACAAAGGGTCCCACTCATTTGTCGTCGAGTTTTTTCTTGGGCCATGGTAGGTGGAGGTTCGTGGCGTCAAGCCAGACCTTGTCTCTGATCTCATACTCATGAGCAGGACGTTTCTTTTTGTCGTATTGGACTTTCATTTGTCCCGCTGCCTTTTGCAGGGCCACTTGGGTTTTCTTGTGGACTTCTGCCATGGTCATGGTGAATGTTCCAGTGGCCAGGTTAAGGAAGGGGGAGGTTTGAACAGAGTCAGGTACAAGTCATGGGTTGTGGCCATAGAGTACCATGAACGGGCTTCTACCGGTGGCCAAGTGAATTCGGTTGTTGTGGGTGAACTCTGCCATTGGCAACCAGTCGCTCCAGTTGTCTTGCTGGTAGGAGACAAAGAGGCAAAGGTATCCTTCGAGCTCTTGGTTGACTCTCTCAGTTTGCCCATTGGTCTGAGGGTGAAAGGCGGTGGAGGCATTCGGTGTGATGTTCAGGATTCGGTATAGGTCCTTCATGAATGTTGAAACAAACTGAGGGCCACGATCGGAGATGACAACCGCAGGCATGCCGTGCTTTGCATATACGTGGTCACGGAGTATCTTGGCCCATCCTTTGGCCGAGAGTTTGATATTACAGGGGACTGGGATAATGGCTTTGGAGAATCGGTCTACAATGACTAGAAGGGCATCGTAGCCTTTGGATTTGAGTAGTCCAGTGACCATGTTGACCGATATGTGGGTCCATGGCTCAGACGGGATTGCATTTGGATGAAGGGGTGCGGCTTTTGACTGCGTGCTTGTCTTGGCTCGTTGACAAGCTTCGCAGCCTTTGACGTATAGTTCTACATCTTTCTTGAGCTTCGGCCACCAGTACTCTCGTTGGACCAGCTCCTTGGTTTTTTCAATGCCTGGGTGTCTGGCGGTGATGTGGTCATGGTTCTGGGCAATGATTTCTCCTTGAAGGGCATGGTCTTTTGGGACATAGACTCTTCCGTCGTAGAATAGAAGTCCATCTTTTTGTGTGATCCCTTGCTTGTGGTTAAGGGAGTTCGCAATCCCTTGATCCCAGTCCTCCTTTCGTCAAAGTGCCTTTTGGACCTTCAAGTGTACTTCTGCCATGGTGGGCATGATGAGGGCTCTAAAGTGTTCTGGCTGGAGGACAATGACATCATCGTTGTTGTCCTTGCCTTGGTCATGATCATCTCGTCGGGACAGGAGGTTGGCTTTCTTGTTTGTGACACCGGGTTGATGGTGGAGGACAAAGTGATATTCTGTGAGTTTGGTGACCCATCGTGCTTGGCACCTGTTTAGTTTCTGGGGCTTTCAGAAATACTGGAGGTTTTGATGATCCATCCAGATCTCGATGTCTTCGGTGGCACTTATGAGGTAGTGTCACCATTCGGACGACGCAAGCATGATGGCGAGCAGTTCCTTGTTGTAGATTTTATAGTTTCATTCTGTTACAGTGAGGGCTTTGGACATGAATGCTACTGGTCACCACTTCCCTTCCTGCTGCTGGCTGAGGACGGCACCAATAGCTCCGTTGCTCGAGTCGGCTTCCACCTTGAAGCAGTCTTTCTCTGTTGGTATAGCGAGCACAATGTCCTCTGCCATCTGCTTCTTTAGCTGTTGGAATGCCTGATTCTGGGTGGTTCCCCACGTCCATTCTGCTTTTCCAGTGAGTTGGGTGAGCGGTCGGACAATCTTTGAATAATCACAGATGAATTTCCAATAGAAATTTGTGAATCCAAGGAATGACTGTAGCTCCTTCTTTTTGGTAGGTGTTGGCCATTCAGTGATTCCTGTGACCTTGACCTGGTCCATTCGTACCGAGTTTTCGCTGATGATTACTCCCAGATACTCGGTTTCTAGTACTTCGAACTTGCACTTCTCCGCCTTAAGGAACAACTTGTTCTCTCGAAGGCATTGGAGTACGCGTCATATGACTTGTCGATGTTCATCGAGGCCTTTAGTGAAGATGAGGATGTCATCGAGGTAGATGGTGACCTTGCCCTCGGTGATTAGGTCCTTGAATATATCGTTCATCATCCATTGAAAGGTAGCCGGGGAGTTTGTGAGGCTGAAGAACATT
This sequence comes from Armillaria mellea, assembly GCA_030407055.1. Classification (NCBI taxonomy): domain Eukaryota; kingdom Fungi; phylum Basidiomycota; class Agaricomycetes; order Agaricales; family Physalacriaceae; genus Armillaria; species Armillaria mellea. Next base: position 46,168 of record JAUDZF010000030.1, on the reverse strand, counting down.
ACTGTGGGTTCGAAGAGCCCTCAGTTTGTTCTGAAGGCGGCTTTCTCCTCGTCTCCTTCCTTGATCCAGACATTGTTGTATCCCCAACGAACGTCGAGTTTGGTGAAATACTTGGTGCCTTGGAGTTTGTCAATGAGTTCAGAAATGAGCGGAAGTGGGTATTGGTTTTTGATCGTCATTTTGTTCAGCTTTTGGTAGTCTTGGATGGGGCAGAGTGAACCGTCCTTCTTTTTGATGAAGAAGAAGGGGGATGCAAAGGGGGACTTGGAAGGATGAATTTGCCCCGATTCCAAGTTCTCATCTAGGAACTTGTCCAGTTGTTCCTGTTCGTTTCGGTTCAAGGGGTAAACCTTGCAGTCGAGCGTGGATTTGATGTTGGGGACGAGCTTGATGGCGTGGTCCCACTGTTTTCGTTTGGGGAGGTCGTCAAAGTTTTCTTTTGAAAACAAGTCATGATATGAGCGATAATGCTCGGGTACCATTTCCTCAAAGGTTTTCTTCGGCTTATCTATGTGGGCCTGGGCCACTAAATCGTTTGCGTGGTGCACTGTGTGAATGACAAGCTCTTCTTGCATGTTGACAGTGAGGATGGTTTCTCCCTCTTCCAGCTCTTCATCCCATCGGTCATCAGGGTCTGCATCGGGGAGTGGGAATGGGTTCTTCATGCATTGGCAGTGACCAAAGAGGATCGTGCCCATCTTCCAGTTGATAACTGGGTTGTGGCGTTTGAGCCAGTCATGGCCGAGGTAGAGATCCTTCGAGCCGAGGTCGGTGACAGCTAAGTTGATTTGTTCGCTGTGGCCCCCAATGGTAATACAGAGCTCCATGAATTCAGTGATGCTTCCCGCCTTGTTTCTGGTTCCATTGGCATTGTAGACAGGGATGGGGGCAGCGGCTTTCCTTGTGTCGAGCTGATGGTTCTGAACATAGGAGCGATTTATGGAGCTGCCCGTACAGCCACTGTCTACGAGGGCATGGGCGGTCAAAATCTGGTTGTTCATGGTGGTTTCGAGCTGGATGTCGAGCGTGAAGTCCCATCCAGTTGACTTGGTCCCTCAGATGTAGTGGATCGGCTGTTGGAGTTCATACAACTCTTCCAGTGCGGGTTCCCCTCCTTGCTTTAGTCCATTAATTAGGTCGCCAACGATCTCGCCGACTCAATCCTGATGGACCCAGCAGTGGAGGGCGGCCTTGGCTTCACTGTCGGTGCGGGCTTCATAGATGGCGCGAAGGGTCCATTCGGCCCCAAAGGGTTTGAGCCAGCAGTTGGATGGAGGAGTTGGGGGGTTCTGGTATGGAAGGGGGGACTCCCCAATGGGGTAATACTTGGCATCGGCTTTTTCCTGGACAGCGCTTTCCTTTTGCTGTTTTGCCCACCATTGTTGGTAGGCTGTGTCATCTTCTTCGTCAGGGACCTCTATCATGGTAACAGCATGCCTCCTTTTTACTGCCTGGGTGCTAGTGGGTCCAGGTCCTGTGGCTTTCTTGGCGTCCTTGGCTGGTCGTGCATCTTCATCAGGGTTGGGTCAGGTAGCATCATGGAGATGCCCACTTCCGGTCTGAATGCCAGGGCTAACCCTTCGAGGGTCAGGGGGCTGGTCCGTGAATGTCACATTCTTGTCGCATGAACCGTGACTGCTATTACCTACTGGCACCAGCAGTCAGGTGGGGTTGTGCTCTGCTGCCTCGCCGCCTCTGACTCAGTGGTTCATTTGTTTCTCTAATCCTTCCCTGTTGGTGTCTTTCCCTTTAGACAGGTTGGATGGTCGTGGTGGTCCGGGGTTAGGGAGTCCTGCTTGAGTCTTCCGGGAACCCTTACCCATGGTTCCTGCGGCTTTGTAGGGCTGCTTTCCAGAGCCTTTCCCCATGAGGGTATTCAAGCTCTGATCAGCCAGTCCCACAGAGGTGTTCCCCCCGAGGGGTTCACATGCAGGCAATTCCTGTATTAGGGGTTCTGGCGAGTTCGGTGGGAGGCTCTCTGCCAACTCCGAGGAGTCTTTTCTCTGTTCGGCGTCAGAGGAGTTGCCCTCTTCAGTGTTTGAGTCTGGGTTATCCAATTGTGCTAGGATGGCATATCGGTTCGATTCTGTGTGTACTGGTTTGCTAGTCGTGTTGGGAACGTTAAAAGCGGGTATATTGTGATATGTGGTAGGTAAAACATGCATTGTAACTAAAGAAGTATTATGAGCCCCACCAGGAGGACGGAAAAGCGCACCAGTATGGGAGGAGGAGGTCATTGAAGGGGAATCGAGCTCTTGATGACCTAATCTTTTACCTCCTCTATCTTCGACCCAGTCTCCGGTTCGGGTCTCTGCTCCTGCTCGACTACTACCAACAAGCGAATGTCCTTGAACTCTTTCTGCTTCGGGCAGTCCTTCAACATGTGCCCCTTCTCTTTGCAGCGGTAACATCTCCCTTCCCTTCGTAGGACGTCTATGTCCATGGCCTGCCCTTGCCCTTCATACATGGTCCATCTCCCAGTTCCAGCGTCTCTGCTGGTGGTCTTGACCTGACCTGACTGCTTGGCTGGCGTTGAACTTGTGGCCCCAGCTGTTTTGCTGGGGCTGTGGTTCTGGTTTGACGGTCCAGGCTTATTGCCTTGTTGGTGGTCAGGTCATCAGTGGTCAGGGTGTCCAAGCGTCTGCTCAAAGATCGTTTGCTTGGTACGATCAATGTAAAGCTGGCAGACGCGTGCCTTCCACTCAGGGTAAGTCTCAGGAGTGCGGATTCCTTGGTTCACGATGGTCTTTGCGTAGCTTTGTGGGATCCCCCACCTGACAGCTTGGACCATCTTTCCTCGTTCGCCTTCATCATGTTGGAGTCCTGCCAACTTGGCCTGGATTTCTATGGCCTGGAAAGTCATTGGCATTCCCATTCCCCATCTGTATTTTGTTCATTCTTTTCTCATGCTGCTGCTCAATGGCGGGGTCAGAGAATTGTTGGCGGATGAGGTCACAGTATCCATTCCAACTTGGATATCGGACTCGCTGGGCGTTTGCATCGTAAAAGTTGGGCCTTTAGTAGACCCACCAGTCCTTGGTGGGGCCTTTTAGTAGGGAAGACGCGAGCTGGATCTTGATTGACGAGTACAGGAAGTAAACCTCGAAAGAGGCGAAATAAGAGTTGCAGTCTCCCAGGTAGCGTTCAATGTCATCATGGGCCCCAGTGAACTTGTCTGGGAGCTCATGCATTGTGGGCCATACCTGAAGGAATGGTTCTTGGGTCGCTGCGGTCCCAACCAGTGGTGCGAAGGGTGGTCGACCTGGGATGCGGGGCGGTTTCAGCAGTGACCATCTGTTGCTCCCATCACTAGATGGCGGGGACGAAGGGGGTTTGTATTTGGCCAACTTTCCATCCACATCATTGATCTGCTTTGCTAAGTCAAAGCAAGCGGTTCTCCAGTGGTTAACCTTGGCTGTGAGGGACTCGAGGGTGGGGGGTGTTTGAGGCAGCAGAGGGTCAGTTGTTGGTTGAGCATCTCCGGGCTGGTCGGGTTCAGGGTCCACATCAATATTCGATCCTGCCCCAGCGAGGAGGTGGCTTGTGCCTAGTTCATGATAGCCATGATGCCATTGTCGGCTTCTCAGCTGGGGAATTCGTGGGGGTGGGGAGTCTGGCAGTGGTTCGGGGTATTCGGTGTCGTCTATCATATAAGGACCGTTCTGTGAAGAGAATATATTGGGGCCATACTGCTCGGTCCCTCCGAACGTTTCTGTGTTATAGTTAAAGGTATCAAAATTAGTCCATGGCATCCCTAGCCCTGGACTCGGTGCGCTCCTGCTCATGTCGCCTGGCAAGTATAAGGAGGATGACCCCCATCTCTCTTTCTTCTTCTCTTGTCCTCTCCCATATTCCATAGATTTGATGTCCGGCGGAGGTGGGGTATATCTGCCTATTGAGGTTTGCGTGTATATGGGCTTGGATGGTTTCGTTCCTCCCCCTTCGAGGAATGTCATCTCCCCAATTGATGGCCAGCCACTCGTCTATGTCTGGGCAAATGGGTGAGTGCCAGCCGCCTCAATTCTCGAGGTCGTCACGCTGTAACTCCCATGCGGCAGACTGGGCAGGTCCGAGTATGTCTCTGTCGACTTGTGAGAGAGACAGCCAGTCGTAGTCTGCACTTCGTGGGTTGAAGGGGTCATCGGGGTTGCTATGAAGGAGGAGAAGGTCGTTGGGCTCATCGCCTTCGGGGATGGGGGAGGGAGTGTGAGGGGGGGTGGCAGGCTGTGGTTCGAGGGGGATTGCTTCCCGCTCGGGGGAGTGTAGAAGGATGGGGAGGACAGGCCGCTCGTCAGTGTTGGGCTCTTCCTCAGCGGGGTGTAGAGTTTCTTCGTCTTCCTCTGCATCCTCTAGGAACTGCTCAAAGGCCCCTCAGAGCTCCCACTCATTTCCGATGACTCGGATTCTGAATCCCTCGAGACTGAGGGGTCTCTTGGGGATAGCAGGCTCGATGTAGGTGGGTGGGATACTTGCCTCATATCTCCCGAGAAGGTACCTGCTAAGGTCATAGGCCTCCTGAGCAGTCGGGGCCCTGTTCATGATGATCTCGGGTGCTGGAAAGGGTTCGTCCAGGGGGATGGACTCGAGGGTGTCGCGGTCTGGGGAGGGGGTTCAGGGTGCTCCCCTTGGTCGACTTGGCCTGGGGGTAGCGTTTTGGGGGGGGGGGGGGGATCCTGCTGAGGCGGGAACTCATCGCTGGAGTTGGCGGTGAAGCCATGTCAGTGGGCGGGGTGGTTGACGAGGTCCTGTTGCGAGACAGGAACAGGTTGTTCAATTTGAAAAGGGGGGACATAGCTGGTTGGTAGCTGGGGTCGGGGTCATCATTCCCCGAGTTGTCGGAAGAACTGTCTTATTTCTTCTTCGTACTCGAGGGTGAGGGCGACGATGGAGAGGATCGCTAGGGATCCTAGTACAATGGAGACAGTGATTACGATGGCTTGTTCAAAGTTCTGCATAGGTTGGTTTCTTCACGGTGAACGGTGAAGGAACCAGCAGGAAGCTTCGAGCTAATTGTTAGACCCGAACTTCACGTGACCAAAGACGAGTCTAGACTCTGGCTGTCTCGCATTCGGACAATTACTGGAGGATGACTTTTAAGTGTCTCTGGTTTCAGCAAAGAAGGACTAGGTTCTTAGTCGAGTTCTGGAGTGAGTAAAGTAGGGGATAGATAAACTTTAGCTCAAAGCTGGGGATATACAGCAAGAGCTACACTACTTATATAGGAAAACTGGGGGGCTAAGAATAGTGACAACCGTGATTATCACACGGAAACAGCAAGGGAATGATGAGGTAATCAGACAATGGTCGGGCGCCATAGTACCATCGTTGAGGACGTCCGTTATGGTCGTAGTAACTGTGGACAAGCATTTGAGATAGGATAAGATAGCGATAGGCGCTTGATAAGATAAGATAAATGGAAAAATCGTAACACCAGCGGTGGATATCAGTGCACTTGATCAGCAGAATAATGCATTCCAGAGCAATATTGGGAGCTTGGCAAGCAGGCATCAGCAGAAGGAACCCACCATCACCTTAGAGATTCGACCTGCAGTTCCAATCAACCACCAGGATTCCCCATCACTACAATGCATGAAGGTATTGATTGTGGAGGTGGTGATGAGTTAGATGTTGATCCAACAGCTGCAAAATTGCAGGGACAGGGGTGTGGAGGTGGAAAGGGTTGTGGGGTTGGCTGTGGTTGCGGTAGCAGGGGCCGTGGAAAAGGCCGTGGAGCAAAAGCTGATGGACCCTCTAAATCTCACACTAATAATTTGGTTCCAGAGCCAGGCGAGCGACGTCGTCTCCGTTTCTGCCATAATGAAGTTCAAGAAGTTTTAGATGATGATATTGATGAGACTCCCCAGGAGGATGCCGAGTATGGTTCTGCCTATAGGGCATATATATCTGAAGTGTTTTAGTTGATTTTGAATGAATCCATATGCCATGGCATTTGCAGAACTCCTGCTTGGTTAGTATTGTTTCTTCTGGGTTAGTCAAACACAAAATGAATGTTATATGGAATAGATGACAGTGTTATAGTATGGTACAATAATCTAATGGTAAGTTCATGTGTTTAGTATGCTAATAATTCCAAAGGTCTGAAGTTCAATTCCCAGTGAGTCCATTTATTAATTCTAATTGTGACAAATTTACATTGATTAATTCTAGAGAGTACAAAAATAAAAAATAAAACTGTAAAAGCCTTAAAAGTAATTCAATAACTCTGAGTTCAATCTTTTGTCTCCTTGGTCTGAAAATTTTTTCCTCAAGCTGAAGGCTCACAATTTATTTCACCATGTAATATCCCATAAGATATAGGTCCATGGGAATTTTAGATGCATAATATTCATGGTCATATTCCTCTCTTGCACCTTAAAATCAGATGCTCCATTAAAATCGGTATTGAGAGTCCGATTTTAAGGTCAGGTGATCTGGCTAATATGAACCCTTAGGATGCCACACAGCAGATCTTTATCTGTCTTATTGGTAACCTTTTGATAACAGGACCAAGGCCTAGAAGGCTGATAATATGCTGCCTCAAAAGCTGCATTAAATTGTGGCAAATGATGCTGGACTCTTTACTAACATTGTGTTAAAAGGCTGGGTGGCATATTTCGGCATTAAGGCCCTTAAATTACATTAAATTACCTCAAATGGTAAATGTAGAAGTTCTGACATGGGTTGCTAGGCTTCATCGGCAAACGGGGGAGTGGGTGTGAAGTGTTGGGTAAGATGGGGGCCGACATGTCTGGTAGAATGAAGCGATCCAGGTCACTGTTGGGGAGGCCTTGCAAGACCAGAGTTACAGCAATGTTGACATATTCAATGCCAGGCAAAGGGAAGGAGAAGAGCTGATAAAAACAGGATATTAGTAAAATATGTGTGATGCAAGGCAGACCGACATATGTTAATGATGCATGCAACATAGTTCTTGCTCTCCAAAGCATTGCAAGCCTTTGTCACCTCAGGATCATCTAGATGTTTGAGGGAAGCAACCAGGTTGAGTTTGAGAACAATGTATTCTCCAAAGTGAGGGAGCATGGCAAGGGAGAGTATGATACATGTTGCGGACGAAGGCCTGAAATACAGAAAAGCTTGAGATTTGGTTCCATTGTTCCTCAGGAAAAACAAAGAAAAGGCGAATGAAAGTTCAAACAAAGCAAGACAAAGCAGTGGCAGACAGAACTAGAGGCAGTTACCTCCAGAATTTGTTGAATTCACCATTCAACTTGCTGCCACAAAACTTTCACATATTGTCAATAGCATAATTCTTTTCAACCCTTGGGCTTATTGGATGCATTATTCTGTGAAGGTGGCAATGCCTTCCAGTAAATATAATGGTCTCACTCTAGATCTTCAACATGCCCACCTCGAGTCAAGTTCTTCTCTCCTTGTGCAACTATGCCATCCTCTGTGGTCGTTGTCCCTTGTTCAGAGAATATCCCTACTCCAAAAACAAGCAAGCCATCTGACAGCGAAATCTTTTACGTCAACAAATCTTTGCTTCAGCCCTTCCACTCCCTCTGCATGTCAACCTTGGATAACGCCTCCATGGGGACGACTGTTGCAGGCCAGAAAACCATGGAAAGCATATGCTTGTCTTTTTATTTCTCAACCCAGACTGGCTGACCAGGCAAAGAGCGGCCGGCGATCATCTGTCCCACACCCGCTGGCCATGAAGACCACGCGAATGAGCCATGGCTATTTCTCATGTGGACCTTTGACAGACATGACGAGATGACTCTGCCTAAGGTGTATAAAAACTTTGTGGTGACTGTCTGTACCAGTGGCCAACATGAGGACAACGGTGACTTTTGCATTCAGATGATTCCAGAATGGGAGACCACTATGCCTGGTAGGGTACAATGGGTTGTTGTGATACCCATGATGACAGAAAGCAGGACCTACCCAACCAAGTGTTGGTTTCACCGGGGAGGACACAACCTTACTTACTATATAGACTCGGTAGAAATCCAAAGGCTCATTGAATACAGTCAAGACAAGGTAGAAGATTTCTTCCAGAAGCTATATAGCGATAGGCACTATGTTGAAAAAGTCACTTGTGAGCTGAATAAATATGAGATGCAGGTGAGTTCAAATTCCTTATGCTGTCAATTACAGACCAAGCTATAATCCCTGTCTATTTTCTAGTATCATGTCCAGAAGAAGTGTGAATATGCAGCTAGTCATAAATCTTTCACCATGCAATGACTCACTCAAGGAATGAAGGTGTGTATTTGCTTTGTGAACTACCAATGATATCACCAACACCGGGACTTCTTATTACAGTTGATGCGATTGAACAACTCAACTAATACTGCCTTTGTGAGTAGAACTCCCTTTGTTGTAACTAGAAAGGCATACAACTGACTGTTGTAGGACCATGCTTCAGTACAACATTTGTCACCTCAGACGAAGAAGCCTGCTGCCTCTGTTTATAGCAAAGCATCAGCTCATGTGGTCCTTTGATCGTAGCCAACTTGGACAACAGGTTGGTAGTCAGCAATCATGGCATTGCACTTTTTTGAGGCCCTACATGTATATCTGTAGCTGTTTGTGATGTAAAGTAAATCAAAAAGATAGTATAATGTACAACAGTCAATCAGTGACTATTCCATGCCAACTTGGAAGCAATCTCATGTTAATGCTACATCTGCAATGCTGTCGGGCTGATTAGTTGACCTTCCATTTGACAGGTTCAGATAAATGGGCTTGGGATTGACTTCGACGACTTGGTACTTCCCAAGAAATTGCTGGAACTCCAAGTGGGATATACAGGACTTATGGAGAAGAGTGTTCCCACACCATGCATACACTGATAAACCTTCCTTGCTAGCTTCTTGGAGCTTATTATCCTTTGACAGTTATAACTACTAGTAGGCACCCCTCATTACTATGCATTATAGCTTAGTGTGAGAACAGAATGTAATACATGATTGAGGTAAATGCATATACTAAATGATTGAGATAAGAAGCATGGACGGGAATGCAAAAAGAATGGTTCAGGAGAAAAAATCCCACTAAAATTGAAATGGAAGCTAGATTGGTTGGGCATCAACATCAGGCTTTGTATCTAAAGCAGTGTGATCAGCCTCAGGAAGGATGTAAGGATATTTAACCACACACCTTCGACAAAAGACGATATGGTATCCTCAGTTGATGGTGCACATTTTGCCATTTTTGACTCAAGTCAGGCATCGAGCCTCTTATCCTTTTGGCATGCATGGTCAATGTCAGCTCGGAGTTTTGCCTTGATTCGTTCATAGTACTCTGTCTGAATCCTACAGAAAGTAAAAAATCAGCATCCTTGTTTCAGCAACAGATGATAGCTTGAGTACCTCTTCAAGGCATCAAGCTCATGAAAGAAGTCCCATGGGTTGTTGATCTGCTTGACTGATTCCAGATCATCCAAGACGCTTATGACTGGCATGGTGTCTGGAGGAAGTGTTCTGGATAAACTGATACCCCAGATTGGGTTGTCCGAAAAGTCTCTGACATCTTCATCATCCAACCATCTGTGTATACATGACACACAGTGTGAAACCTTCTTGATGAGTCCACAGAAGACTTTGGATACTTTCAAAAACCAGTGAGACATAGTCGGTCTAGCATCATTGACTATGGTAGCTAGATGAGAGTGAAGGCTTTCATTATCGTGCTCAGAAGGAAGTGGTAAGGTAACCACAGATGCTTCACACTCGTCTGGATGATTGGCAGCTGGATCGTCATTCCCAGTAAGTGGCTGGTGTTCTTCTTGCAGAGCCTCCTTGCACTCAGCATCCTCCCAGCAGCAGTCCTCAAGAAGGCCATCTTCCATTTCTAGCTGATACTTGGGATTTGGCCATGGGTTACCGATAATGAAGTCATTTCGTATCTGGCACCTTGTCATAACCTGTGTGGGGTGAAAGCAGTCTGGCCAAGGGAGAGGCATGGGGGGTTGAGTGGCATGCACGACAATGGGTTGGATGTGTTTGGTAAGACTGCTATGACCATGTCTGGTAGGATAAAACGATTGGGTTGGCCAGGAGAAAGGTCTTGAGAGAGCAACATCATGGCAACCTATATGTACTTGACACCGGGGATGGGCAGACATAGAAGCTAGGAAAAAGATAGAGAAGCCAGCAAAATAGATGTTGTGAATAATGGTAGTGAGCATATGTAGGTAATGCAGGCGACATAGGTCTTGGTCTCCAGAGCTTCGCAAGCTTTTGCTACCTCAGCATCTTTCAAAGATTTGAGAGATGCGATGGGGTCGAGCTTGAAGGCAATGTATTCTCCAAAATGAGGGATCATGACACAAGGCAAAGTAATTGGATATTCTTGCTGCATGCTTCAAGCTCAACTTTAAGTCCCAAAATCACTGCTGGGGCCGGCATGTTTTTACATTCAAAAAAGTAGTCCTAAAAATGTTGTGACTTTCATTGCAATCTTTTGATGGGAAATGGATATCCTAAAAACAAGAAAAAAGAGAACTCTTTTTCATTGTCTTTTAGAGTAGGAAAGACGACACAGAAAACAGATCAAAAAGGTGGTTTACATTGTTCAGAACAATGGAAACCTCTTTTTCTTTGTTAAAAACTTACCCTTTTTGGTGCATAAAAACAGTACAGAATACAAGGCTTTTTCATTATGTTCTCTCGATACTGTTTTATGGTTGTAAGAAGATGATTAAAAACCATGATTTTTTAGTATATGTTTTTAGATTCAAAAAAGCAGCTGACCCCAGCAGTGAATATGAATGTCACTGAGTTTCTCCATTGTTCTTGGAACAATGGCACAACACACGAATTAAAACAACATGGGAGGTGATGCCTATCCAGCAACTGCTGTTGGTATAGGAACAATGTATTCTTCAAAGTGAGGAAGCATGAGGATGGTAAGGAAGAAAAGTCAAGCATTGGAATCCATGCTCGTTGGCTTATGTGAATACTCAGCTTGTGTCTTCAAGTACTATTTAATGATGCTGACTCGGAGTAGGACATCTTTACATTAAACGAGGAATCAAGCATTAGCACCTGGCTCTGTACCCATGATACATAAAATCAGTAGTGAGTTGTGACTAGCATTTGAGGTCCTGAGTAAGATATTACTATGCCATGCATGTTAACAACCAAGTAATATTTCCACTACCACAATAGTGGAATATTGAGGTCACTGCCATGCTGATCCACAAATGCACACTATCCAGACGATGGAAGGATACACAGATTGGCATTTGATTTAAACTGATACCTTACTATGCACCAACTAGTCAGATGAATGAATGATGGTCAGCAAAACAAAAGCTCATGAATCTTGTGTTCCCCTGCATCAAAGGCATGCCCAAAGTAGTCTTCTGCATGATAAGCTCTCTTGGGTCAACATTGGGATGGCTGAAGTCAATTATTGACTTTGGAAGTGTTGCCACCTTCCTGTTTCTGCTCCTCTGTTGAATCCAAATTGCTGGGGGCATTTGCCTATCTATATCCAAAAGGCCATCCATCACAATCCACATACTCACACTCTGTTGCTGCATAAAGGCAATTCTGTGTCTTATCCCAGGCCAACCCATGTACAGCAGTATTTCCTGTTGCCAGTTCATAAACCATCCTGCAACCTTATACATCCCACATCTTTATCATCTGGGACTTATCACACCCACCAAAAATTACTATGAAATACCTCAATTAGCCAGATAGTAAGTCATCCCAGGGTGCACCACATACTCGGTATACCATCAGAATATGCAATAACTACCTGTGCAGCATCTTGAAACATTGCAAAGGTCACCATGGGTAACGGGTTCTGGACATCATACATTCTGACATATCTATCTCCACAGCCAGTAACCAAGATGTTTGGATCACCTGGTGTATCAGTGTTCATGCTTGAAATATGCCCACCATGCCCGAGATACCTGGTCGATGCCTTCCCACCATGTTCCAGATCTAGGACTACACATGAAAGCTCATCCATGCCTACACTGAGCACAGTGCCTGACTGTGATGGATGAGTGGTCCACCTACTCAGCTTGAAGGTGGTGTCCTGGAATTGAATGGAGGAATATGTGTTTGACCTTGAGTTGATGTTCCATATATTGACTCTCCCATGCCCTGCACGAATGAGCCTACCATTAGGAAGTATGGCCAAGAGTCCTGTACATTCTTGTCTTGAATGCAGGGTGTGTGTTAGATGTTCTGTCTCCCAATTATACAACTTGATGTGAGCTGAGTCTGAGAGAAAAATGAGTTGGCATTCTTCATCAGTTGTCATGTGAAAACCCAAGCTCGGAAGCTTTGTCTTGACATGGTGCATTGTCCAGGAATTGTCTCCAGTTCCTGGAAGGAAAAGCTAAAGCATAACCAAAGAAGTATGGTTGAAGGAGAAGCATTCATAGGGTATGGCAAGACATGAGTCATTGGAGGATAAAGAGAAGCTGAGCAGTAGGTCGATCTGTTCACTATAAACCTCACAACGTGCTTCATATATGCTTTTGGATAGACTTCCTGCCTCACATAACACTGACGCTCTGCTACCAAACCTGGAGAGAAGTGATGTGGAAGAGCTAGGCTTAAAAGTGTCTCTCTAAGACTTTGGGTGCGCAATTTCAATGTTGGTTGCTGTGGCACACTTCAAAGTCAGCTCACTTGATTCATCTATAAACCCAAAATCAGGGGGCGAAATGAAAGAGGGTAATAGAAAAACATATGCATAGGAAAATCCATGTGTCTCTAACAGATTCATAATTATATGTGACATTCCCTCCATGATATGCCTATCATGTTTGGCTAGAAATTAATGAGCAGTCCACCCTATGCTGAAAAAAGACAACAACTTTATGCAGAGTCCTTGACGCTGAATCCTCCACAAGATCTTTGTCATTGGCATGTGCAAAAGAAGGTATATACTCCCATAGCACATACCTCCTGGAGTAATTGCTACTAGTGTAAGCATTGCTGGTAACAAAAGAATTCAATGCCCCATCCACATGTTGAAGGACATCCTCAATGTTGTCTGCTCCTTGACTGTGGGTCTCTCTTGCAATGGAACACAAGTCAAAAAGAATCTTGTGGGTTTCTGTTTTCTGCCTGTTGATTGAACTCTCTGCGCTCGTATCTGGACTCACAAGCCACAGTCTAATGGAATTCTGGAAAGGGGAAGTGTTAGCAAGGACAAAATGCTGCCATGCTATCAAAAAGTTAACAAAAGGTTTACAAACATTGGCCTGCAAGCAGAGCAAAGTTATTCTTTGAAATGATGAATACCACAAGATGGCTGTGGGTCGGTATAGGATGCAAGCATGAATGAACTTGAAAGCCAGCAATAGATTATAAAGATTCGAAAACTATATGCCAAGTGCAGTGGATATACTAGATGAGGTATGTCAGGAGTTTAGTGTGTGGTGGAACGATTGACTATGATGTAAAGGTGAAATGGTAAATGGTACAATTCACTAGAAATCAAGCATCAATGCCTGTCATTACATCTACAATACATAGATGACAACTTCAGTATAGAATTGAGGGTCAATATTTTTACAGTACTCACCCTTTGAAACAGGAGAAATAGAGACATTTGAGGTGTCTGACTCACATTGGGGCACTTTTGATTGCAGTCAAGTATGTAGCTGTTCATCCTTTTGGTGGGCAGACTCAATAGCAGCCTCAGTTTTGGCCTTCACATGCTGGTGATATTGTTCTTCAATTCTATGCAACAAAAAGAATATATCTGATGGTGAGATGGGAATTGGATCACAAACCTTTTGAGAGTGTCTAGTTCATGAAAAAAAAGTCCCATGGGTTGTTGATCTCCTGCACTGCTTTTAGATCCCTCAATACGATTATCACCGGCATAGTGTTCTCAGGCAGAGGGCCAAATAAGTTACCAATGACTGCATATGGGTCAAAGGACTCAGATAAGACTGAAGAGTCATCATCACCACAGAAAGTTCCCCATAAGCATGGCACATGGGGCAAAATTTTGCCAAATAGTCCATGGAAGAATGTCATGAAAGAAAAAGATTGTTTGTTGGTAGACTGCCAGGCTTCACAACCTTCACTCACTGCACTTGGTGACTCAGAATACTTGCTTTGTGCATCAAAGGCTGCCATACTGCCTTCACCTTCGGTTTCTTTGATTGAAGCACCATAGTCACTGTGGGCTTCCGATTGGGGCCTCGGGGGGAGATGAGATGACTGAAGATGCCTCGCATTCCTCTGGCTTGTCAGTGGTGGACAGAGGTTCCTGAGCTTGCCTCAATGCCTCTCTGCAATTGGCATCTTTATAGAAGTATGTTCTGCCAAGGAGGTTCTGTGCATGACCATTGATGTAGCACTTAGGTGGGGGCCATGGCTTTCCAAGGATGATGTCATTTTTGATTCTGCAAGTCATCATAGACTGTGTGGGATGGAAGCAATCAGGCCAAGGTAGAGGGACAGAGGGCTCCAGTGGGGGCTGTGACAGTGAGTTGGATGTGTTTAGTAGGATGGCTACTGACATATCAGGCATTATGAAGGACTCTGGTAAACCTTCCAGCAGACCTTTTGATACTAGAGTCAGAGCCACAGATACATATTCAGTGCCAGAAATGGGGGACGAGAGGAGCTAAGGAGTGAAGAAACATTTTTTTTAGTGAACATGAAGATATTGTCAGCATGCATAGACATACATTAATGACTGATACGACATATGTTTTGCCAATGCATATAGCCTTACAAGCTTCTGTTACCTCGGCATCATTCAACAATTTGAGCAAAGCAACCGGATCCAGTGTGAAGGAAAAGTACTCTCCAAACTGAGGAAGCATCATGATTCAGACCTAGGAGAGTAGCTTTAGAGGTAGTAGGGATACTCTAAGTTCCTTTTGAGTTAAGGTTCATTTTTAAACACTGAAGTAATGAAGCACTGGAGAGGCTGTAGTTCATTTTTTTTGAACAAAGAAACAAGGAAACCAGACACAAATAACACAAAGGGAACATTCAAGCAGTGGCGGAGCTTCAAGTTGCCAAGATCTGAATGAATGCTAGCACTGATAGCTGATCGCTGGCACTACTGCTGGCCCCTCTTACTATCACTTGCAATGCTCCATCACCTTTTTCCATTGTTATTGAGGCTACATGTGTTGATACTTCAAATGATCAACATACACATGGATTTCTCTGTCATTGTTGTTCTCTGGGGCTACTAATTGCTGTTGGTAAAATATCCTCAATCCTTTAAAGCTTCAGCCTTGTGAATCACCCATGATTCATTCTAATCTGCCACCTATTCCCTCATCTATTATTATTATCCCTCACCGAGAACCTGCTACTCATAAATTTTCCAATGCATCACATGGTGAAATCTACCATGTCTACAAATCTCTGCTCCATCTATTCCATCAATTGTGCATGTCAGCACTCGATAATACCTCCATTAAAACTAGCCCTGCCTACCAAAGAATCATAGAAAACATAAGTATGCTCTTCCTCTAATCTATCCATTGTCAGCAGGATTCAGGACTGGGTGAATTCCCTTTCAGTACAGCTCAGATGTCTGTACTGCTGTTTGTAGTTTGAAGGGGTCAAGCATGAATGCTATGGTCAAATCAAATCTAGTTGCTAGGTTGGTAGATTGAGATGTGGTGGTAGAAAATAGAGGGTATGGGTAGTAGGTAGTGTGTGTGGGTGCTATGTGAAAGGGGATAATTGTGTTCAGAATTGGTAATGTTGTCAATAGTCAGCAATGAGGATGTGGGATTTGGAGTCAAGGATAGCTATTTGTAGTGTATGTGAATGCAGAATAGATAACAATGCTGGTATTTGAGAGGTGGTTGAGAATAGCTATTTGCTGTGTGAATGACTGGGAATGGGAATATTGCTGATATCTGAGAATAGTAATTTCATGGATGGGAGTAATACTGATATTTGATCTGTGGTCAAGAATAGCTGTTTTGAGTGTGTGTGTGTTCTGGGAAGAGTAATAGTGCTGGTGATTGAGAATAACAGTTGGGTGTGTGTGGGAACAAGACTGGTAATAGTGCTGGTAGTCAAGAATGGTAATGGTGCTGGTGTTCTGAGGATGGTAATATCAAGATTGGAATAGTGTGGCTGTTTGAGAGATGGCTAAGAATAACTGTTTCAAGTGCATGTGGATCCAAGAATGGTAAATTGTAATGGAGCTGGTGTTCGAGAGTGGTAATATCGAGAATGGAATAGTGTGGGTGTTTGGTAATGGTCAAGAATAGCTGTTTGGAGTGCTTGTGGATCTGAGAATGATAATAGTGTTGGAATTCGAGAGTGGTAATATCAAGAATGAGAATAGGGCTTGAGAGAGAAAAGTTAAGTTCTTGTCATCTTTGTAAGGCTTGAAATATTCAGGTCTTGAAATTTGGTGTGGTGTGTAATCTGTGGTGTAATCGTCATTTGTTTCCTACTTCTACTTCACATATTTATACTATTCTACTGTTTGTCCTATGATTTGTACAATCCAGTGTTCAGCTGTGTCAATCCAGTGCTGTTTACACTGGTTTCATCCTGCACATGCTGGTTTCATCCCATGCACACAGGTTTCCTCCTGATGGCAGACATCTTTCCTGAGAAAAACCCAACATGTTGTAGTAATACCTGTGACTCCAGAAAGTGGGCTATTCCCTGAAGATCCTTGGATAGTTCTTGGAACTCAGAGCGACACCTATCGAGTTGTTCCTGCAGACTTCGCACACCTGGTGGGACATAGCAAGATAAAACCAGGCCAATTTTACCAGAAGCTGAGTTCAAACCCGAAGTACCTTGTCAAAGTTGTCAAGGAACTCAATAAGCATGAGCAGTAGGTGAGACATTTGTTCATGCTCTCTTCCCCAGGGGAACTGATGATAACTTTTGAATTAGTACCATACCCAAAAGAAACATGCATACACTGCAAGCTGCAAGTCCTTCAATATACGGCAGCTGGAATGGGGCATGCAGGTATGTCTGACAGACCATTTATGTGTTTTGCATTAATGATTTCTATTTCAGTCGATACAACTCATGGACTCGACCAATACTGGTTCTGTTAGTGTACACTTTCTGCATGTGAGAGCTATATTTCTAACTTGTCCTGTAGGACCATGTCTCAATAAATCATTCATCACCTGGCAAGAAGCCTATTCCCTTTGTTTATAGCAAGGCCTCTGCATGTGTGGTCCTTTGATTTCTAAAGATGTCCACAATTTTATAACTTATTATTATTTATTTAGTACATGAGCATGTCCTACTCTCATGTTGAATGTCATCTTACCATATCTTTCCTTGCAATTTCGCATCTGAACTATCACCCGAGAGTCAAGCTGCCTAACTGGTCACTAGGTGAGTAACCAACAAATGCTAGAGCCAGCAGTTTGCCCAAACCAAATCAATCTTTGAGGAATGATTTTTTATACTCAATTCACTTAATGGCATATGCTTAATGTACAATGATGCTACTGGTACTTCCATATATATGTCTCTTTGACTGTCTATCTGTAAGACCCAAACTTCATGTGATCAAAGACTTGGGTCTAGGTCTTCAGCTGTCTCGCATTTGGACAATCACCAGAGAGAGATAACTAGGGGCTATGACTCTGAGAAGAGGTAGGCTGCTTAGAGCTTGGCTCGGTAGAGAGAGAGGATTGGTGTAGATGAACTATAGTTTGAAGCTGAAGTATTACAGCAAGAACTGTGCTACTTATATAGGGTTCTGAGTCTGTCTAATAATAGCAAATAGAGTCCATGGTACATGTGGTAAATGTCCTGCATTAACAAGGCACAGCAGTCTGGCTGTGGAAGGTTTGGTAAAGGCATGGTATATGTGCTCTGAGCAATAAGGTAAGCGATAAGCACTTGATAAGATAAGATAAATGGAAAAATCGTAACATTACCCCCTTGTTTAAGACAATCGTCCTGATTGTCAGGTCTGGTTTTCTGGGAGGTCAAATGATGCAGCATATTCATTGGCCCAATATACTTGTAGATGGTGTTCCCATTCTTCAATGTCTGATGTCTGTCTGGATGTTGAACTTTATAGTAAAATGGCCGTCTTGGTACTTGTGGTCCATGATCATTGTACCGTCAAGGATGTCATCAGTTATGATTTTGGCTATTTCAATTCATCCAGCTTGCTGGAGTTTATCCTCATAGTCCTGGATGGCTTCTTGAGTGTTTTCCATCTCTGAGTCTCGTACCCATGAGTTGTGTTCCCTTGTCCATCCTTTCCACTTGACAAAGTAGCCAGTTACTTCCTGCGACTTCTTCCCTTTCTTTCCTCTGATTTTGCATAGTCTGGAGTCCAGTACCTCCTCTATTTTGTATTGTTCTTCCTCATCAATGAGGTCTGGCGGTGGAGGTGCTGGCATTTGTTGGTTTGGGAAGGCCAGGGGAGTGTACGGTGATGAGCCTCCAGGCTCTGTACACTCAGAATTTGCAGATTTTCCCTTCTAATTAACATTACCATCCACCCAACAGCCTCTCAGTAAACCAGTCATTGCACACACAGCAATACCAATTTTGACCTATGGCAACGGTTCCTCGCACGTCTTTATATCCATCCCATCTAGCTACGCATCATAATTTCCATATTCCATCACGGCAAGGCATGTTTGATTGACAGCAACCCAAAACAGAATTAGCGCATCAAAAAGAAGCACCCTAATGACATGCTTCCCTGTCGTTCAATTAAAGATGATGTGAATGACATATCCACTCATCCATCAAAGATATCAAGTGACTACAGCCCCAAGTAACCATGTTTACTAAGGCTGTTACCTTGCCAAGACCTCCCAAAGTCATAATTCCATCCGCGCACCTCAGTAACAATGCCATACCCTACCAGTCTGCAGCTAAACAGCACCTACTGATCCGTTCATCAGCCACTCAGTCCATATGATTTCTGTCCAGACACGGCAACGCAGAGGAGTCGCTGTTACTTTAGAAGAAGTAAAACCATATGTTTATTCAAGGATTGACTAAGCTATGGCATTACAGCCTTACTAAGTCTTGTATAAAGATACTATTTATAAATCCGTACTTGTAGTATAAAACTAGCTAGAAAACGTAGAAAAAGGACAGTTTTACCACCAGTTTACGGTTATACATTGAGTCTATTGCCTTCAGTTGACCATGATCTACATCAATTGTTATGCACCAGTCTATCACCAGTAAAACAACATTTATTCACTGTTCTCCATCAATACACCATTTTGCTCAGCCTACTCTCGATTGCATGTCAAACCTCAAACTCATCAGAGTTATTCCACGG
Source organism: Armillaria mellea (assembly GCA_030407055.1). Classification (NCBI taxonomy): domain Eukaryota; kingdom Fungi; phylum Basidiomycota; class Agaricomycetes; order Agaricales; family Physalacriaceae; genus Armillaria; species Armillaria mellea. The sequence continues at coordinate 26,935 of JAUDZF010000030.1, read as the reverse complement.
TTTTAACTGTGAAGCAGCGACCTACGCTAGTCTCTTCGCTCTTAACACTATTGGTACACGACTCTATTGTGCCAATATGTGATCGCCGCGCCATACCTCATACAACATTTTCTTTTACCAGCCAGCCAGTTTCACTTTCACATCATTGGAGTTTTTACACATTTTCTCTTTCACCATTGTCATCGTCGCCCACTTGGGTAGTCTCCGAGCAGACTTAGGATCAGTTTCGCCAGTATAGGACCAGTTTAGCAAGTTTTGTATAGGATCAGTATAGGAAAGTCCCAGTGTGGACTTATAGGTTAGTTTGACATCAGATAGGATTGTTTAGCATCAGCGCCAGTTTGACATCATCTCAGCATTGCTGTACCAGTATAGCAACACAAGTTTCTGTTTATTCACGTTTTCCTTCAACTCTATAGCCTTCGGCACCGCCTTTCATGCCATCTTTCACCATCGCTGGCCACAACAACACGTTTTCTCAATATTTTCATTCATCCTTGACTAATTAACAACCGTTTAGTCGACCTATTTCCATCCCTGTTCCAGTATTAACATATTTACATGTTTTCTGGTCTCTCCTTCATGGATTTGTGGTATTCACGTCATACCTGCTTCCGATCCTTCTCATTATCGAGATCCTTACCAGCTTATGGCCAGGCTTACTAGTACTCAAATACCAAGTGGTACTACTTGCTTGACTGAAAAGTCACAGTGTATTCTTGCATCTAGAGGAATTGATAATTGCATGGAGGTGCATCAAACCCTAACTCGCACCCTTTTGCCTTGATAACTGTGTTTCCACGTTTATTTCCATACTCATCAAGAGTTTGGTTTTGCCATTGCCACAGAAGACTAGGCTCATCAACGGTGTCAGGAATTTTTCATTAAACCTGGGGTGGATCTTCTAATGGGGCAGAAGTCTCAGTTTGTAGGCTGAGGCTCCGGTTTTCTGGACAATTTTGAATGGTCCGACCCTTTTGTCATTTAGTTTTTTCTTTGGTCATGGGAGATGTAGGTTGGTGCTGTCTAGCTAGACCTGGTCACCGATCTGATATTCTATGGCAGGTCGTTTCCTCTTGTCGTATCGTACTTTCATCTGCTCTGCTGCCTTTTGCAGGGCTCATTGGGTGTCTTTGTGGACTTCGGTCATTTTGCTAGTGAAGTCTTCGGCAGCAGGGTTGACAAACAGTGATAGTTGAGTGGTATCTGGGACTATTCTGGGGTTTCATCTGTATAGTGTCATGAATGGACTTTGCCCCATGGTGGAGTGGATTCGATTGTTATGGGCAAACTCTGTGATTGGTAGCCAGTCACTCCAGTCCATCTGTCTGTAACTGACAAAGAGTCTTAGGTAGCCTTCGAGCTCCTGGTTGACTCTCTCCGTTTGTCTGTCTGTCTGGGGATGGAAGGCAGTGGACGCATTGGGCATGATATCAAGCATTTGGTATAGGTCTTTCATGAACGTGGATATGAACTGGGGTCCTCAGTCAGAGATCACGACCTGAGGCATTCCATGCTTGGCATAGACATGGTCTTGTAGGATTCGAGCCCATCCTTCTGTGGACAGTTTGACATTGCATGGTATTGGGAGGATCGCTTTTGAGAATCTGTCTACAATGACTAGTAGAGCATTGTAGCCTTTTGACTCCAGTAATCCCATGACCATGTCAACCGAAATATGAGTCCATAGCCCTTCAGGAATAGTGTTCAGGTGAAGTGGGGCAGCCTTGGCCTGGGTGCTTGTCTTCATGCATTGGCATGCTTCGCATCCTTTCACATATCTTTCTACATCTTTCTTCACTTTCAGCCACCAGTATTCTCTTTGGATCAACTCTTTTGTTTTTTCAATGCCCAGGTGTCCTGCTGTGATGTGGTCATGATTCTGGGCAATGATTTCTCCTCTCAGAGCATCATCCTTGGGCACATATACCCTTCCATCATAAAAGAGTAATCTCTCCTTTCTGGTGATTCCTCGCTCATGATTTAGGGAATTAGTGATTCCCTGGTCCCAAGAATCTACTTGTTGGGTGGCGTCTTTGATTCATTCATGGGTTTCGGTAGTTGTGGGCATGATGAGGGCTCAGAAGTGCTCTGGTTGGAGTACGACAATGTCATTGTTGTTGTCTTTTCCTTGGCTATGGTCGTCTTATCGGGAGAGGAGGTCTACCTTCTTGTTGGCAATACCGGATAGGTGTTGGAGGGTGAAGTGGTATTCGGCAAGTTCTGTGACCCATCGGGCTTGTCATCTATTCAGTTTCTGTGGTTTTCGGAAGTACTGGAGGTTCTGATGATCTGTCCAGATCTCTATGTCCTCCAGGGCTCCCATGAGGTAATGGTGCCATTTGTCCAGGGTGAGCATTATAGCGAGTAATTCTTTGTCATAGATTTCATAATTTCACTCGGTCATGTTCAATGCTTTGGACATGAACACGACTGGTCGCCATTTTCCTTCTTGTCATTGGCTGAGTATGGCACCGATGGCCCCATCACTAGAGTCTGCTTCCACCTTGAACTTCCCTTTCTCTGTCGGGATGGCGAGTACTACATCTTCTGCCATTTGTTTCTTCAACTGCTGGAAGGCTTGGTTCTGAGCCATTCCCCATGTCCATTCTGCATTGCCCATGAGCTGAGTGAGGGGTCAGACAATCTTTGAGTAGTCTCAGATGAATTTTTGGTAGAAGTTGGTGAATCCAAGGAATGACTGCAGTTCCTTTTTCTTCGTTGGAGTCGGCCATTCGGCGATTCCTGCTACTTTGACTTGGTCTATCCATACTGAATTTTTGCTGATGATGACCCCTAGGTACTCAGTTTCTAAGACCTCGAACTCACACTTCTCTGCTTTGAGGAACAGTTTATTCTCTCATAGGCATTGAAGTACATGTCTGACGATCTTTCGGTGTTTGTCCAGAGTCTTGGTGAAGATCAGGATGTCATCAAGGTAAATGGTGACTTTTCCTTCAGTGATCAGGTCTTTGAAGATGTCATTCATCATCTATTGGAATGTAGCGGGAGAGTTTGTGAGGCCAAAGAACATGACCGTGGGTTCAAATAGTCCTCAGTTGGTCCAGAATGCTGCTTTTTCTTTGTCTCCTTCTTTGATTCTGACGTTATTATATCCCCATCAGATGTCAAGTTTTGTGAAGTATTTAGCTCCTTGGAGCTTGTCGATGAGTTTGGTGATGAGGGGAAGAGGATATCGGTTTTTGATGGTCATTTTGTTCAGTTTCCGATAGTCTTGGACGGGTTGTAAGGAGCCATCCTTCTTTTTGATAAAGAAGAATGGTGAGGCAAATGGGGATTTTGAAGGACGAATTCATCCTGATTCCAAGTTTTCATCTAAGAACTTGTCGAGTTGTTCTTGTTCATTTCTGTTCAGGGGATAGACTTTGCAGTCTAGTGTGGATTTGGTGTTTGGGACGAGTTCAATGGCATAGTCCCAGGGTTTTCATTTGGGGAGTTCGTCAAAGTTCTCTTTTGAGAACAGGTCATGGTATGAATGATAGTGTTCAGGTACCATTTCTTTGAAAGTCTTCTTCAGCTTGTCCTTATTTGCTTGGGCGGCTAAGTCATTGGTGTGGTGTACTGCATGTATGACTAGCTCTTCCTGCATGTTGACGGCCAATATCATTTCCCCTTCTTCTAGCTCTTCATCCCATTGGTCATCCTGGTCGGCGTCAGATAGTGGAAAGGGATTCTTGGTACACTGACACCTTCTGAAGATGAGCATTCCGGTTTTCCAGTTGATTACTGGGTTGTGGTGCTTCAGCCAGTTGTGGCTGAGGTAAAGGTCTTTGGAACTGAGGTTGGTGACTGTGAGGTCAATCTGTTCACTGTGGTTCCCAATGGTGAGTCTGAGTTCTGCAAACTCAGTGATGCTTCCGGCTTTGTTGTGCATTCTGTTGGCATTGTATACTGGGATCAGGACAGTGGTCTTTCGAGTATATAGTCCATGTTTGTCTACATAGGATTGATTAATCGAGCTGCCAGTACAGCTGCTGTCAATTAGTCCTTTGGCGGTGTGTTCTTCTTGGTTTATGGTGGACTCGAGTCGAATGTCGACCATAAAGTCTCTCCTGGAGCTTCTGGCACTGCGGATGTATTGGATTGGTTCTCGGAGTTCAAGAAGTAGCTCTCTCACCTCTTCTCCTCCCTTCCATAGTTGAGTGACAAGCTCTTCTACCAGTTCTTCATGTTGGTCCTTGTGTATCCAATTATTCAGACATGCTTTTGCTTCTGAATAGTTTCATGCCCCTTGGATTGCTTGGAGGGTCCAGTCGACTTCAAAAGGTCTATACCAAGGCCATGAATGTGGTGGAGCACTAGTGTCTGGTGTGGTAGGATGCCAGTCTTCATTGCTCTGTATATCCTTGAACTGTGAAGATGCTTTCTGTCCTGCCCACCACTGCTGATAAGCAGTTTCATCTTCTTTGTCTGGTACCTCTACCATGGTGACTTTGTGCCTCCTTTTCACTGTCTGGGCACTAACAGCTTCCTGTCCTGTGGCTTTGTTGTCGTCCTTTGCTGGTCATGCATCTTCATCGGGGTTGGGTGGAGGAGGAACGATGGGAGGATACCTACTTCCAGTCTGAATACCAGGGCTAACCCTTCGAGGGTTGGGGGGCTGGTCCATGAACATCGCATTCTTATCATATGAACCATGACTGCCATTACCTACTGGCACCAGCAGTCAGGTAGGGCTGTGCTCTGTTTCTTTGCCCCTTCCCACTTGGTGATTCATTTGTTTCTCTAATCCTTTCCTGGTGGTGCCTTTCCCTTTAGGCAGGTTGGATGGTCATGGGGGTCCTGTTTGTGTCGTGTGGGGGCTCTCTGCCCTGTGCCCCAGAGAGTCGGACTCTGTGGTCTTGGTCTTTGGCAGGTGCTTGAGTTCCACCACATTGGTCCTTGCGAGGTGCATCTTGGCCTTCAAAGAAGGTGCTGAGTCTTTCAGCTTCAGAGGCCCAAGGGCGTCCTACTTACTCGACTCCGACCCAAGTCCTAGTACTCATGTTGAGGGCTCCAGCACCACATGGCATGTCCCCTCCCTCACAGTGGGCTCAGAAGTCATTGTTTTGTCATTGTTCATGTTGTCCAGTTGTGCTAGGATAGTATAGCGGTTCGATTCTGATGGTACTGGGTAGCTAGTCATGCTGAAGACATTAAAAGTAGGGGTCTTTATAGCAGTAGATAAAACCTGCAATGTAACTAAAGAAGTATTATAAGTCTGACCAGCATGTGACAATTGTGTACCAGTTTCCGAGGAAGTGGCTGCCGAAGGGGAATTGAGCCCTTGACAGCCTACTCTTTTACTTCCTCCACCTTTGATTCTGATTGTCCTTGCTTGGCTACTACAACCAAGTGAATGTCCTTCAATTCCCGCTTCTTGGGGCACTCCTTCAACAAGTGTCCTTTCTCCTTGCATTGATAGCATCTCCCTTCTTTGCACAATCGGTCTATCTCCATTGCCTGCCCTTGTCCGTGGTATGTTGTCCATCGTCCCATCCCTGCATCTCAGGTCATTGTCTTCCCTTCTCCTGTCTGCTTGGCCAGCATCGAACTTGTGGCCCCAGCTGGCTTGCTGGGGCTGTGGTTGGATAGTCTGGACTTAGTGCTTGGCAGGAAGTGGGTGACGATGTTGGAGCGGAATGACTGGTCCTTGATTCGTTCAGTGTGAATGAGCTCGATCTGCTTGCACCATTCAGGATAGGTTTGTGGGATGTTGAGTCCTCCAGCAATGATGGCGTTGATGTAAGAATGGGGGACTCCTGTGCAGGCAGCGTGGGTCATGTGGCCTTTCTCTCCAATGTCATAGCATAGGCTAGCCAACTTTGCGAGCTCTTCGAGCTTGCTGAAGTATGTCTTGGTATTGTCTGTGCCTAATTGAAGGAGATACATCTTCTTCTCGTGCTCTTCTTCGACCATGGGGTTACTGAACTGTTCTTTCAGAAGGCTGATAAAGCTGTCCCAATCAGGGTATCAATAATCTCTGCCATAGGCATCATAGAAGTCACTGACTTTGTGGATCCACCAATCTTTGGCAGATCCTTTGAGGAGGGAAGAGGTGAGAAGGGTCTTCTGTGCCAGGGTATGGTAGTAGATTCCATGACTCGTGAAGTAGGCCGAGCAGTCCACCACAAACCTTGTGATGTCTGCATGATCCCCAGTGAAGGGTTTCGGAATCTGGTACAGGATCAGTTTGATTCCATAGAATGGAGCTTGTTCCGGTCCTGTGCCAGTGGGTTGGCTCAGTGATGAGCCTAGACTTCCATGGCAATGGCAAAACCAAACTCTAGCAGAGTATGGAGAAAACATGTGAACATGGCAATACTAGGACAATCATGTGTGCAAGTGGGTTTGGGGCACCTCCGTGCAGTAAATCAAAGCTTTAAGGGTGCAAAGATACACTTAGACTATCCAGTCAAGCAGATAATATGACATGAGAGTTGATGAATTGAAAGAATGACTGTAAGTTGTGAGGGTCTCATAGAACGAGAGGGAACGGCACCTGATATGATGTGAATATCAAGAAACCATATTCTGAAATGGAAACAGAGAATGAGACTCAAGAGAACGTGCTCAAGACATTAATATGAGTGGGGAAACGAGAGGGAAATGCCTGAATGATACAGCAATAGATCGAGGGACTGGCAATGCTGGGAATAAACATGCTGGTCAATCGAATAAATGTGAACGAGGTGCTGAAACTGGCTGAAACTGATCCTAAACTGGATGGGCTGATATGAAAACTGGGGGTGAATGGTACTGGGCTGAAAACAATCCTATCTGATGTCAAAAACTTATCCTATAATCCACACTGGGATTTCCTATACTGAAACGATTGCTGAACTGGTCCTATACTGATACTGATCCTAAGTCTGCTCTGAGACTACCCAAGTGGGTGATGATGATGATGGTGAAGGTGAAAACTGGTAAAATGGTCCTATCTGGTGAAGTTGAAACTGGTGCTGCCTATAAAGTAAATGGGGGGTGAGGTATGGCATGGTGATGAGCCTCCAGGCTCTGTATGCTCAGAATTTCGCAAAATTACCCTTAATTCCTACACCCAGTCCACCTGATGGACTTTCACCAAACCAGTCATTGCCGACATGGCACTACCACTTTTGTATCATGGCAATATGTCTTCGCACGTTGGATAGCCATCCCATCTTGAAATCCGACACTTCATGGCATTACAGACATGTTAACACTGATTTTGATGGGCCTCTGATCATATATGGTAATGCCGCATCCACATCAAAGCATGTCGCAATGCATCATTGATCGCTAGACCCTATTAACATCACTTATCACTGCACTCATCCATCAAAGATATCAACCTATCACGGATACTCCAGGACTATGGTGACTCAAGCTGTTACTTCGCCAAGTTGGCACATCATTAGAGATGCATTGGGCAATCTCAGCGACACTAGCACATCTTTACAATCCTCAGCACATGCAGTCGAAACAGCAAGACCCAGCCCAATAGCCAGACTCCACTATAGAATGTTTTCTAACCAAGCACAGCAATTCGAACAATGCTGTATACTTCAGCTGATGGATATAGGTCATGTTTATTCAGGATTTTACTCAGCTAAGGCCTTACAGCTTTAGTAAAAAGTCGCTTGAGATTCTATTAATATATGTAGGACTTTAGTATAAAAATATAGATTACAGTAGCATTCAGTACTTTTCAACCCCAGTGGGTACACTCGTTCGCCAGACTACACTTGTATTGATTCTCATACATGTCAATCCATCGTACACCATATTCACCGCATGCACCAACAATAAATCAACTAGTCAGATCAGCAATTCTCTACAAATCCATCCATTGTTTCTATAGGATCACCACACGTTTATTCGTCGTTTCATGGCAATATTCATCTTGCATCGCATATAGTCGATTGCATGTCAACTCACAGTATTGCTTGAGTTATTCCACAGTTCTTTAACTGTGAAGAAGATGTTTCTGTCCCTCTTTACTCTTAACACTATTGGTACATGTCAATATCATGCCAATATGTGATCGACCGCACCATACCTTGCCCCCCGTTTACTTTATAGGCAGCACCAGTTTCAACTTCACCAGATAGGACCATTTTACCAGTTTTCACCTTTGCCATCATCATCATCACCCACTTGGGTAGTCTCAGAGCAGACTTAGGATCAGTATCAGTATAGGACCAGTTCAGCAATCGTTTCAGTATAGGAAATCCCAGTGTGGATTATAGGATAAGTTTTTGACATCAGATAGGATTGTTTTCAGCCCAGTACCATTTGCCTCCAGTTCCCGTATCAGCCTGTCCAGTTTAGGATCAGTTTCAGCCAGTTTCAGCACCTCATTCACGTTTATTCAATTGACCAGCATGTTTATTCCCAGCATTGCCAGTCCCTTGATCTATTGCCATATCGCTCAGGCATTTCCCTCTCGTTTCCCCACTCGTATTAATGTCTCGAGCATGTTTTCTTGAGTCTCATTCTCTGTTTCCATTTCAGAATATGGTTTCTTGATATTCACATCATATCAGGTGCCGTTCCCTCTCGTTCTATGAGACCCTCACAACTTACAGTCATTCTTTCAATTCATCAACTCTCATGTCATATTATCTGCTTGACTGGATAGTCTAAGTGTATCTTTGCACCCTTAAAGCTTTGATTTACTGCACGGAGGTGCCCCAAACCCACTTGCACACATGATTGTCCTAGTATTGCCGTGTTCACACGTTTATTCTCCATACTCTGCCTGAGTTTGGTTTTGCCATTGCCACAGAAGTCTAGGCTCATCAGTGGTCGATCATGTATTGGCACGATATTGATGTGTACCAATAGTGTTAAGAGTAAAGAGGGACAGAAACATCTTCTTCACAGTTAAAGAACTGTGGCATAACTCAAGCAATACTGCGAGTTGACATGCAATCGACTATATGCGATGCAAGATGAATATTGCCATGAAACGACGAATAAACGTGTGGTGATCCTATAGAAACAATGGATGGATTTGTAGAGAATTGCTGATCTGACTAGTTGATTTATTGTTGGTGCATGCGGTGAATATGGTGTACGATGGATTGACATGTATGAGAATCAATACAAGTGTAGTCTGGCGAACGAGTGTACCCACTGGGGTTGAAAAGTACTGAATGCTACTGTAATCTATATTTTTATACTAAAGTCCTACATATATTAATAGAATCTCAAGCGACTTTTTACTAAAGCTGTAAGGCCTTAGCTGAGTAAAATCCTGAATAAACATGACCTATATCCATCAGCTGAAGTATACAGCATTGTTCGAATTGCTGTGCTTGGTTAGAAAACATTCTATAGTGGAGTCTGGCTATTGGGCTGGGTCTTGCTGTTTCGACTGCATGTGCTGAGGATTGTAAAGATGTGCTAGTGTCGCTGAGATTGCCCAATGCATCTCTAATGATGTGCCAACTTGGCGAAGTAACAGCTTGAGTCACCATAGTCCTGGAGTATCCGTGATAGGTTGATATCTTTGATGGATGAGTGCAGTGATACATGATGTTAATAGGGTCTAGCGATCAATGATGCATAGCGACGTGCTTTGATGCGGATGTGGCATTACCATATACAATCAGAGGACCATCAAAATCAGTGTTAATATGTCCGTAATGCCGTGAAGTGTTGGATTTTAAGATGGGATGGCTAACCAACATGCAAAGACATATTGCCATGATACAAAAGTGGTATTGCCATGTCGGCAATGACTGGTTTAGTGAAAGTCTGCTAGGTGGACTGGGTGTAGGAATTAACAGTAAATCCATGAAATTCTGAGCATACAGAGCCTGAAGGCTCATCATCGGAGGGTCTGGGGGGAAGTTTGGTTCTTCAGGATATCCTGGGAGTGAGAATAGGTCATCCCTGTCTTGGATGCATTTGTGAGGGGCTGGGGCACCTGGGTTCTTGAGCTTCTGGATCTTCAGCTCAAGATCGGTTAGGGCCTTTTTCAAGTCCCTTTCCATGTTCTGTAGCTGGTCTCAGAGATCCACCTGCTTGCGCAGTCGGTCTTGCCCTACTTGTCTGGGGCTAGGTGGATCCACTGGCATGTCAGGGTCTGTGGGGGGTTCCGGGGGATTGGAAGGGCCAGCTTCATTGGGTCCTGCTCTGGTGAAGAGGTGGCTTCAGGGGTATGAGAGGTGGTGTCCATATTGTCTCATAATGTGTAAGACCCAAACTTCACGTGATCAAAGACTTAGGTCTAGGTCTTCGGCTGTCTCACGTTCAGACAATCACTGGAGAGATGATGAGGTCTAAGACTCTGAGAAGAGGTAGGCTGCTTAGAGCTTGGCTCAATAGAGAGTGGTTTGGTATAGATGAACTATAGTTCAAAGCTGAAGTATTACAGCGAGAACTGGGCTACTTATATAGGGTTCTGGTTGTGTCTAAGAATAGTAAATAGAGTCCGTGGTACATGTGGTAAACGTCCTGTGTTAGCGAGGCACAGCAGTCTGGCTGTGGATGGTTCGGTAAAGGTGCGTTGTGGATGCTTTGAGTGATAAGATGAGTGATAAGCACCTGATAAGATAAGATAAGCAGAAAAATCATAACATTACCCCCTCGTTTAAGACAATCGTCCCGATTGTCAGGTCTGACCTTCCAGGAGTTTCTCCTCGTATTCTTGAATGGCTTCCTGAGCATTTTCCATCTCTGAGTCTCATATCCATGAGTTGTGCTCTTTTGTCCATCCCTTCCATTTGACCAAATAATCTGTTACTTCCTGCGACTTCTTTCCTTTCTTTCCTCTGGTTTTGTGGGTTCTTAAATCTAATACCTCCTTGATTTCATATTGTTCTTCATCATCAATGAGGTCTGGTGGCGGAGGAGCTGGTGTTTGCTGATTCGGGAAGTCTGGTGGGATGTATGGCGTTAGAAGTTTTTCATTAAATCGGAGGTGAATTTTCCAATGGGGTGGAAGTTTAAGTTTATAGGCTGAGGCCCCGGTTTTTTGAACGATTTCGAATGGTCCGACTCACTTGTCATCTAACTTTTTCTTTGGTCATGGAAGGTGTAGATTGGCGCTGTCTAGCCACACCTTGTCCCCTATTTGATATTCTACAGCAGGTTGCTTTCTTTTGTTGTATTGCATTTTCATTTGTTCTGCGGCCTTCTGTAGTGCCTGTTGGGTATCTTTATGGACTTCTGTTATTTGACTGGTGAAGTTTTTGGTGGCGGGATTGACGAATGGGGACGGTCGATTAGAGTCTGGGACTACTCTGGGATTTCATCTGTATAGGGTCATAAAGGGACTTCGTCCAGTGGCAGAGTGGACTCGATTGTTGTGAGCAAACTCTGCAATGGGTAGCCAGTTGCTCCAGTCTGTTTGTCGGTAGTTTATGAAGAGTCGTAAATATCCCTCGAGTTCTTGGTTGACCCATTCAGTTTGTCCATCCATCTGGGGATGGAAGGCCATGGATGCATTTGGGGTGATGTCCAGTAGTCGGTATAGATCTTTCATGAATGTGGATACGAATTGGGGTCCTCTGTTGGAGATTACTACTTGTGGCATCCCATGCTTGGCATAAACATGATCCCATAGTATTCTGGCCCATCCTTCCATGGATAGCTCCATATTGCATGGCACAGGGACTATTGCCTTGGAAAATCGATCTATGATGACCAGTAAGGCATCATATCCTTTTGACTCAGGCAATCCTGTGATCATGTCAACAGAGATATGAGTCCACGGTCCTTCTGGTATCGTGTTTGGGTGGAGTGGGGCAGCCTTGGCTTGGGTACTCGTTTTCGTTCTCTGGCATGCTTCACATCCTTTCACATATCTTTCTACATCTTTCTTCAATTTTGGCCACCAGTATTCTCGTTGGATCAACTCTTTCATTTTTTCGATGCCTGGATGACCAGCCATGATGTGGTCATGATTCAGGGTGATGATCTCTCCTCATAGTGTGTCGTCTCTTGGTATGTATACCCTTCCATCATAAAAGAGTAGTCCTTCCTTCTTTGTGATTCCTCGTTCATGATTTAAGGAATTAGCTATTCCCTGGTCCCAAGATTCCATTCTCTGGAGAGCATCCTTGATTCATTCATGGGTTTCGGTGGTTGTTGGCATGATGAGGGCACGGAAGTGCTCTGGTTGGAGTACTATGACATTGTTGTTGTCCTCCTTCCCTTGACTATGGTCATCCCATTGGGATAAGAGGTCCGCCTTCTTGTTGTTGGCACCAGGTAGGTGCTGAAGGGTGAAATGGTATTCCACGAGTTCTGTGACCCATCGCGCTTGTCATCTGTTCAGCTTCTGGGGCTTTCGGAAATACTGGAGATTTTGATGGTCTGTCCAGATTTCTACATCTTCCAGGGCTCCCATGAGGTAATGTTGCCATTCATCTAGGGTGAGCATTATTGCCAGCAACTCCTTGTCATAGATTTCGTAGTTTCATTCGGTCACATTCAATGCCTTGGACATGAATGCAATCAGTCGCCATTTTCCTTCTTGTTGCTGGCTGAGCACTGCTCCGATGGCTCCATCGCTGGAGTCTGCTTCTACCTTGAATTTTCATTTCTCTGTTGGGATCACCAGGACTATGTCTTCTGCCATCTGCTTCTTCAGCTGTTGGAAGGCCTGATTCTGTGCTGTTCCCCAGGTCCATCCCGCATTGCCTGTTAGCTGGGTGAGTGGTCAAACGATCTTGGAATAGTCTCAGATAAACTTTCGATAGAAATATGTGAATCCGAGGAACGACTGAAGTTCCTTTTTCTTTGTCGGGGTAGGCCACTCTGAGATGCCTGCTACTTTTACTTGATCCATTCGGATGGAGTTTTTGCTAAGGATGACTCCTAGGTATTCTGTCTCTAATACCTCGAATTCGCACTTTTCTGCTTTTAGGAAAAGTTTGTTTTCCCGTAGGCATTGGAGTACGCATCGGACAATCCTTCGATGTTCGTCTAGGGTTTTTGTGAAGATCAGGATGTCATCTAGGTAGATCATGACCTTTCCTTTGGCGATCAGATCTTTGAAGATGTCGTTCATCATCCACTGGAATGTAGCCGGTGAATTTGTTAGTCCAAAGAACATGACCATGGGTTCAAACAGGCCACGGTTAGTCCTGAACACTGCCTTTTCCTCATCCCCTTCTTTGATTTGGACATTATTATATCCCCATCTGACATCGAGCTTGGTGAAGTATTTAGCTCCCTGGAATTTGTCAATGAGTTCGGTGATGAGAGGGAGTGGGTAACGGTTCTTGATGGTCATTTTGTTCAGTTTTCGGTAGTCCTGGACAGGTCGAAGTGAGTCATCCTTCTTTTTTACAAAGAAGAATGGAGAAGCGAAGGGGGATTTCGAGGGATGGATTCGTCCGGATTCTAGGTTTTCATCTAGGAACTTGTTGAGCTGTTCTTGTTCGTTTCTGTTCAGGGGGTAGACCTTGCAGTCTAGCATGGACCTGGCATTTGGAACGAGTTCAATGGCATGGTCCCAGGGCTTCCACTCGGGGAGTTTGTTGAAATTCTCTTTCGAGAACAGATCTCGGTATGAGCGGTAGTGTTCTGGTACCATTTCTTCAAAAGTCTTCTTCAGCTTGTCCTTATTTGCTTGAGCGGCTAGGTCATTGGCGTGATGTATGGCTCATATGATCAGCTCCTCCTGCATGTTGATGGCTAATATCATTTCTCCTTCTTCAAGTTCTTCATCCCACCTGTCATCCGGATCTGCGTCGGGTAATGGGAATGGGTTTTTAGTGCATTGGCATCATCTGAAAATGAGCATGCCCATTTTCCAGTTGATTATTGGGTTGTGGCGTTTTAGCCAGTCATGGCTGAGGTAGATATCCTTGGCTCCGAGATCCATGACTGTGAGGCCAATTTGTTCACTGTGGTCTCCGATGGTGAGTCGTAGCTCAGCAAATTCTGTTATACTTCCAGCCTTGTTGCACATTCCATCAGCATTATAGACGGGAATAGGGGCAGCAGTTTTCCAGGTATATAGTCCATATTTTTCTACATAGGACCGGTTAATGAAGCTTCCCATGCATCCACTGTCAATTAGTCCTTTGGTGATGTGTTCTTCCTGGTTGACGGTGGATTCGATGCGAATGTTTACCGTCAGGTCTCATCTGATGCTTTTGGTTCCGTGGATGTATCGGATCGGTTCTCAGAGTTCGAGAAGTAACTCTCTGGCCTCTTCTCCTCCCTTTCGTAGTCGAGTCACGAGCTCGTCTACTAACTCTTCATGTCGGTCCTTGTGTATCCAATTATTCAGGCATGCCTTTGCTTCTGAATAATTTCATGCTCCCTGTATCACTCAGAGTGTCCAGTCGACTTTGAAAGGTTTATACCAATGCCACGAATGTGGTGGAGCACTAGTGTCTGGGGTGGTAGGACACCAGTCTTCGTTCCTCTGTATATCCTTTTCTTGTGAGTCAGCCTTCTGAGTCGCCCACCATTGTTGATAGGCAGTTTCGTCTTCTTCGTCAGGTACCTCTACCATGGTGACATTGTGCCCTCTTTTCACTGTCTGGGCGCTAACAGCTTCCTGTCCTGTGGCTTTGGTGTCGTCCTTTGCCAGTCATGCATCTTCATCAGGGTTGGGCGGAGGAGGAACGATGGGAGGATACCTACTTCCAGTCTGAATGCCAGGGCTGACCCCTCGAGGGTCAGGGGGCTGGTCCATGAACGTCGTGTTCTTGTCGCATGAACCGTGACTGCCATTACCTACTGGTGCCAGCAGTCAGGTAGGGCTGTGCTCTGTTCCTTTGCTGCTTCTGACTCGGTGGTTCATATGTTTCTCTAATCCTTCCCTGTCATTGCCTTTCTCTTTAGGCAGGTCGGATGGTTGTCAGATTCCTGAGGGAATGTCGGCCTGTGTTGTATGGGGGCCCTCTGCCCTGTGCCCCAGAGGTTTGGACTCTGTGGTCTTGGCCTTTGGCAGGCTCTTGAGATTTGCCGCATTGGTCCTTGCGAGGTATGTCTTGGCCTTCATGGAAGGCGCAGAATCTTTTGACTTCAGAGGCCCAAGGGTGTCCCATCTACTTGATTCAGACCTAAGTCCTAATACTCGTGTTGAGGGCTCCAGCGCCATCTGGCAGGTCCCCTCCCTCACAGCGGGCTCAGAAGTTGTGGGTTCATGGTTCTCGTTGTCCAGTTGTGCTAGGATGGCATATCGGTTCAATTCTGTTGGGGGTGTTGGGTGGCTAGTCGTGCAGGTGACATTAAAAGCAGTAGATTGGGGAGCGGTATAGGAAACATGCGATGTAACTAAAGAAGCTTTATAAGTCTGACCTGCATATGACAAATGCGTACCAAGACCCGAGGAAGCAGCTGCCAAAGGGGAATCAAGCCCTTGACAGCCTACTCTTTTACTTCCTCCACCTTCGATTCTGATTGTCCTGGCTCGGCTAGTACGACCAAGCAAATGTCCTTCGTATCCCGCTTCTTGGGGCACTCCTTCGATAAATGTCCTTTCTCTTGGCATCAATAGCATCTTCCTTTCTTCCACAGCCTGTCTATCTCCATTGCTTGCCCTTGGCCGTGATACGTTGTCCATCATCCCAACCCTGTGTCTCTGGTCATCATCTTCCCTTCTCCCGTCTGCTTGGCTGGCGTCGAACTTGTGGCCCCAGCGGGTTTGCTGGGGCTTGGGTGCAGTGGTCTGGGCTTAGTGCCTGGTAGGAAGCGGATGGTGATATTGGAGCAGAACAATTGATCCTTAACCTGTTCTGTGTGGACAAGTTTGATCCGTTCACGCCACTCCAGGTAGGTCTTGGGGACGTTGATCCCTCCGGCGATGATGGAGTCAATGTAGTATTTTGGTACTCCGTTGCAGGCAGCGCAGGTCATGTGTCCCATCTCTCCAATGTCATAGTGTAGGCCGGCCAACTTCACAAGCTCTTCGAGTTTGCTGAAGTAGATCTTGGTGTTGTCTTTCCCTAGTCAAAGGAGGTACATTTCCTTCTCATGCTCTTCTTCGACGGTGGGGTTTCCGAACTGTTCCTTAATGAGGCTGACGAAGCCGTCCCAGTTTGGGTATCGGTAACCGCCACCGTAAGAGTCGTAGAAGTCACTGACCTTGTGGATCCACCAGTCTTTGGTGGGTCCTTCGAGGAGGGACGAGGCGAGGAGGGTCTTCTGTGCTGGGGTGTGGTAGTAGATTCTGTGGCTCGAGAAATATGCCGAGCAGTCCACCACAAACCTTGTGATGTCTGCGTGATCCCCAGTGAAGGGTTTCGGGATCTGGTACAGAATTGGTTTGATCCCGTAGAATTGGGTGTGTTCTGGTCCTGTACCGGTGGGTTGGTTCAGGGGTTCTGGCAGAAAGTTTGGTTCGTCGGGATAACCTGGTAGTGAATATAAGTCATCCCTGTCCTGCATACATTTCTTGGATTTGGGGGCCCCAGGGTTTTCGAGCTTCTGGATCTTCAGTTCTAGATCGACTAGAGCCTTTTTCAAGTCTCTTTCCGTATTTTGGAGCTGGTCTCGGAGATCCGCCTGCTTTCACAGTCGGTCTCGCTCTACTTGTCCAGGACTGGATGGGTCTACTGGCATGTCAGGGTCTGCAGGGGGTTCCAGTGGGTTAGAGGGGCCAGCTTCGTCAGGTCCTGCTCCAGCGAAGAGGCGGCTCTGGGGGTATGGGGCGCAGCATCCGTATTGTCTCGTTATGTATGGTGGTTCGTCTGGAAGGGGCCGGGGGTATTCAAACTCGTAATCCAGATTCCCGAAGGTTTCTGGGTTGTGGTTGAACGTGTTGAATCTAGATGATGCCAAGCCTATGGAGCTCAGTTTGGTAGGCATTATGTTGGTCTTCGAGGTTGAGGAGGGCTCGTTCCAGTCCCTCCTGTTCCTCTGGTGTCTGTCTTCGTATTCCCATGATTCTGGAGCCTGCCGCCAGTCCATATAGTTCCCTGTCGAAGTTAGCCTCCATTCGGAGGCTGATGTCATCTGCTGTGGCCTCTCAGAGGTCGATGCCCCAGGGCCTGTGTGTGGCAAGCCAGAAGTCCATGGATCATCGTAGTTGATATCCCAGTCAGGTGTCGATGTTCTCTTGTCGTATTGCCCATGCAGTTGTCCTTGCTGGCCCGAGAATGTCTTTGTCTGTGGCAGAGAGGTATGGCCACTTGTAGTCGAGGGCATATGGGTTGAGCAGATTGTCTGGGAGGTTATGGGGTATGCTGACGATAAAGGGGGGGGGGGGGGGGTTCTCTGGGAAGTCATTTCCAGACCAGTAAAGATATGTGGGGTAGTCTGGGTTGTATGGCTGAGGGGAAGGGGGGTCTGAGAGGTCCATTTCGGGAATGTCTCTTTCTTCCCAGTCCTTGGTGTTATACTCAGGTGTGGGGGAAGGGGTTCAGGAGAGGGTGATGACGATTTGCTCAGGGTGTCTGGTAAGGGGATCTGGTGTGGCTCAAGTTCCCCAATGAGAGTGGATGCATCATCATCAGAGTTCTCCTCGATGATTGGGAGCCAGTAGTCATCTGGGTAGTTCTCACTGTCGTGTTCACTGTCGGTGCCGTATTCCTCATCCCAATCAGAGTCGAACTCAACGATTGGGGGTCCTCTGTATGACCAGTCTCTCTCCTCAACTCTGAACTCCATTCCCTGGGCAGTCCTGGCCTGGATTCCTGGCTCAAGTCCGAGTCTGAGGGTGCGTAGAATGTACCTGCCAAGTTGTGCGGTCTCTGCCTCAGTGGGTTGCCAGTTCATGATGAAGATGGGGGGGGCCGGATAGTTGGAGTCATCACTGTTGTATGTTGAATGGTCTGAGTTTCTGGATGCCAGGTGGAGTGGTGTGCTGGGTTCCTGTTGTCTGTGTGTGTAGTTCAACCAACTCTCCCGCTTGGCAGGAGGTTCCAGAGTG
The DNA here is from genome assembly GCA_030407055.1 of Armillaria mellea. NCBI lineage: Eukaryota > Fungi > Basidiomycota > Agaricomycetes > Agaricales > Physalacriaceae > Armillaria > Armillaria mellea. Next base: position 9,108 of record JAUDZF010000030.1, on the reverse strand, counting down.
GATTGTTCCATGTCCAGTTTATACTGGTTATGGACAAGGGGTTCGAGGGTGTGGGTGTAGTCAAGGTAAAGTGTGGTGAGTAGGATAAGGGTTATGCCGAGCACAACTAGTGCTCCGACAACAACGGCGGTGGATAGTATGGCGAGGAGGATGAGTATGTAGAAGAACATTGATGGTTTTCTTGGTGGTGGTGAGAGAAGCTTCGAACTAACTGTAAGACCTAAACTTCATGTGATCAAAGACTTAGGTCTAGGTCTTCAGCTGTCTCGTGTTTGGACAATCACTGGAGAGATGACGAGGTCTAAGACTCTGAGAAGAGGTAGGCTGCTTAGAGCTTGGCTCAATAGAGAGTGGTTTGGTATAGATGAACTATAGTTCAAAGCTGAAGTATTACAGCGAGAACTGGGCTACTTATATAGGGTTCTGGTTGTGTCTAAGAATAGTAAATAGAGTCCGTGGTACATGTGGTAAACGTCCTGTGTTAGCGAGGCACAGCAGTCCGGCTGTGGATGGTTCGGTAAAGGTGCGTTGTGGGTGCTTTGAGTGATAAGATGAGTGATAAGCACCTGATAAGATAAGATAAGCGGAAAAATTGTAACATAATGTGTGGTGGTTCATCAAGAAGGGGCTGGGGAGATTCGTACTCGTAGTCCAGATTCCCAAAGGTTTCTGGATCATAGTTGAATGTGAATGTGTCAAATCTAGATGATCCCAAGCTGATGAAGCTCAGTGCAGTAGGCGTTATGCTGGTCCTCCAGCTCTGCTAGGGCTCATTCCAGTTTCTGTTGTTCCTCCTCTGTTTTTGGTCGTATTCCTCTGATAAGTGATCCTGCTGCTGGTCCATGTAGTTCCCTGTCCAGGTTGGCCTCAATGAGGAGGCTGAGGTTGTCAGCTGTGGCTGTGTGAAGGTCCAGGATGGGTGGTCTGTGGGTGGTGAGCCAGAAGTCCATGGATCATCGTAGTCTATATCCCAGGTGGGCATCGATGTCATTCTGTCTAATTGCCCATGCTGTGGTTCTTCCTGGTCCGAGTATGTCCTCATCTGTTGAGGATAGGTTGGGCCATTCATAGTCAAGACCATGTGGGTTGAGTGGGTCATCAGGGAGGTTGTGGGGTATGTTGGCGATAAAGGGGGCACCGTTCTCTGGGAATCCCTTAGGCCAGTAAAAGAAGGTGGGGTAGTCCAGGTCATATGGCTGGGGGGAAGAGGGGTCTGAGAGGTCCATAGGGGGGATGTCCTGGTCTTCCCATCCCTCGACATCATATTCTGGTGTTGGAGAAGGGGTTCGAGAGAGGGTGATGAGTGTTAGGAGGGGGGAGTCTGGTAGGGGGATCTGGATTGGTTTGAGGGTTCCAACGAGCATGAATTCATCACTGTCAGACTCCTCCTCAACAATGGGGAGTCAGTAGTCATTGGGTAGTCCTCTGTTCCATGTTCGCTGTCCATGTCATATTCCTCATCCTAATCGAAGTTGAACTCAATGATTGGGGATCCATAGTATGACCAGTCTCTCTTTTCAACTCTGAATTCCATTCCTCTGGTCTCTCCTCCTCCGAGTCCTGACTCGAGCTCAAATCTGAGGGTGTGTAGAAGGTACCTGCCAAGTTGCATGGCCTCTGCCTGTGTGAGGGTGCAGCCAGTGATGAGGATGGGGGGGTCCAAATCATTAGAGTCATAACCGTCATATGTGGGACTGTCTGTGTGTCTGGGTGGGGTGCCGGGTGGTTGGTATGGGTGTTCATATTCCGACCAATCCTCCCTGGCCGCAGGAAGGTTAGGAAGGGGTTGTTCTCGCCCCAGTTCATGCTGTAGGCAGGCAGGGGGTTCAGGGTTTCTGCTATAGTTGAGATAAAGGGTGGCCAATAGTATGAGGGTGATGCTGAGTACAATGAGTGCCCTGAGGAGGACAGCAGCTGAGATGATAGCAAGGAGGATTAATATTGTGAATAACATGGGTGGTTCTTTCTGTGGTTATAAGGGAAGCTTCAAACTAACTGTAAGACCCAAACTTCATGTGATCAAAGACTTGGGTCTAGGTCTTCAGCTGTCTCGCATTTGGACAATCACCAGAGAGAGATAACTAGGGTCTATGACTCTGAGAAAAGGTAGGCTGCTTAGAGCTTAGCTCAGTAGAGAGAGAGGATTGGTATAGATGAACTATAGTTCGAAGCCAAAGTATTACAGCAAGAACTGTGCTACTTATATAGGGTTCTGAGTCTGTCTAATAATAGCAAATAGAGTCTGTGGTACATGTGGTAAACATCCTACATTAGTAAGGTGCAGCAGTCTGGCTGTGGAAGGTTTGGTAAAGGCATGGTATATGTGCTTTGAGTAATAAGGTAAGTGATAAGCACTTGATAAGATAAGATAAATGGAAAAATCATAACACTATCTTTCTGCTTCCCAACATACTTAATTGCCATTTCTGCCATTAGCTCAATATTTAGAGTGTTGTTCAGTTGATTCTCCAAAAAATCATTGGAAAGCCATATGATGTCATCCATAAATCTGAGGCTGGTCTTAGTCCAAACACATGGCATGAGAGGGTAATCAGAAAACGATTCATGCCTGGTGCATGCTAAAGAAGATTTGTAGATGGTACTTCTAAGGAACCATTGGAGAGGCTGGACATACCTAATGTCAGTAAGCATCCATCAGCACCCCAGCACCTTATGATGTTCTCCAGATGTTCGAAATGTTCCTTCCAAAGCATGAACTTCTCTGAATTGATGACTAAAAGTCTGGGGAGAGAGCTTTTACACTTCACTGGATCCTTGAAAGACATGACTTCTGACAACTTGTGACCTTCACTAAGGTATTCAGGAGATGGAAAGGCCAAAGGATCTATCCATGGGTGAAAAATCAGCACATTGGTAGATGATATCGGAGCAGCCCATTCAGGACATTCTGTGGTGATGATATGAAACTGTTCAGTAAGATCAATCTAAATCTACGTGAAGAGATAATGATCTGCTTACTGTGGTGCAGCCTCCAAATGAATGCCCAGCAAAGATGATGTTTTCAATACACTGTATGGGTTCTGATCAACTCCCATGAGCCCACCAACTGGCCCAGTCAATAGCAGAGCCATTGATAGTCTCCAGCAATAAATTCTTGTCTTTCTGTACAAGTGAAGAGATGGCAGAATGTGCAAGGTATACTTCATGCTTCTGAAATGTCAGCTGGTCCTTCCTGAGAAGGTATAGACAATCAGACCACGGATGGTCCCATTCCCATCTATATATCATTCAAATGTCAAGAGTTCAGCATTTTGTTGTACGACTCACCTTACGTCTTCCTCTCACACATATCTTACTACTCTCGGTGTATGGATATTATCAGTAATCCATTTTCTGGTGACACAAGCAGGTGCAGTACCATTGCAGTGTTCAATAGCTGGGACAACACACCCTGAAGTGGCTATCTGTGAGCATATCTGGCTAAAAACAGAATCATCAATGTTTGATTGCTAGAGAAACAGCGATAAGAATTGTGGTTACCTATAAGTAGTACTGCTGCCTGTGAGTCCATGGGAAAAGATGACCAAGGGCCATTGCTTCCCCAATTCTTTCTGAAGGATGAGGAAACGACAGAGGGTTATAGAAAAATGTAACTGGTCATGAGTAGTGCCAAACTGTCTGGACAGGGGCTATACTCCGGGTTAGCTTACAAATCTGTAGTGATTGGCGAGCATCTGGCACGCTTCAGCTGCTATGCCAGCTGATTGCCATTATGGCTGTCTTTCCAACTTCTCCCTATTGGTCTGTATCATTCTCATTGCTAACTCATCAAAACTGAGCTTGATGTCTTTTTTGTACCAGGACTGACCAGGACCAATGACTCTTCACGGTATGAGGATTCAATTTTCAAATTTATTATTACTGCTTGGTGCTCACAAGGGACACAACCTCCACCTGTTGATGATGCTGTAGCTTATAATAATTTGGCCTGACAATCTTTTATCAATAAATTGTGCTTCCCCTGAGTCCCACTATTACTTACCTTGTAGCTGCCTGAGGTTGTGAGGTGTGCTGCCACCAGCTCACATTTTCCCCGCAACCAACCAGTGGATCAGATTCATGCATGTCATTTACAATATAGAGTTTTGATTTTTTCAAGCATGTCTGAACCCCATTAAGTGAGAAAATCCTATATCGTGCAAGGTAGCGACTTTTTTAGTTATTTTTTGAAAATGAATCCAAGAAAAGGAAAGAATCGGGGACCCGGCGTCCGCCGCTACTGGATCTTTCGAAGGAGTGGGGCATTTATTGTAATGTCAAGTGTCATGCATCATGGTGCGGTCGACATCAGGATCTTCAGTAGGAGGCACATGTCCAGTTGTTCTTCTCGGCTTTTCTTATTACATTGTATTGCTTCTATTAGTGTACAGGCATGTAGATAAATAGGTAGACAAATGACAATGACCCTCACCTGTTTGCGAGGGTTCCCTGCTAAAATCCGAGTGAACGGCTGGAGCATTACCGTTCATTTCAACAGCATTGCGATACACGGAGACCTGAATTCACCTGAGTATCGCATAACGAATTATCATGCTATCGTCCTAGTACCTGGACAAATGCTGCAAACAGGTATACAAAAGCCCACAGAAGCCATGACGGGAAACGTTCTGTATAAAGATGAGCGTAGGGCATGGAACTATCTGAACAGCAATCTACGTGAAGCAAAATCAACAAAGCCATGCCAGGTTTCGTTCAGAGGTCTGTTTAACCAGTCAATCCCAAGTCTCGATGTCCATGATTTATCAGCCAGGTCGGCAGGGTAGTAGGCAGTGAATGCGACTTCATCTAGGACAAGAGTAGGCTGCCCATTGGGCAATCTTGCAGAGCCATATATACGAGACGGTCTCACGGGAGTTACAAAGGTTGTTGCACCGACAGGGTAGGGTTCATGGCAGACAGGAAGATGGAAAGGTATCTATGATCCTGGAAAGTGTAGCTATCAGCGACAAGTACTCATAAATGATCGAGAATTTTCCATGCTCTACAATCAATGACAAAACAGTGCTGCTGTATACGGATCTGTGACATGTTTCGTAGCGGCACAGAATCCCAGTGTTCCTGACGGGGACCACATAAGTACCGGTTGTCTAAACTCTAACCTCTAGTAAATACATAGCGGGGAGATAAGTAATTTGAAGGTTACTTTTGGGTTCGAGTTCCTTTCCCTGAATGCTGTTTGGAAGGAGGCATTGGCTCTTTTCTTTTTGCACAAAGAAACAAGGGGTCATTGAACAGAGTGGCACGAACCAGAGCCTCCGCGATAGCGTAACAAGAACATGGATCGCCGACCGGCACGACTACACATCGAAAGCAAGCATGTTTATCCCCTTAAGCTCTATAATCTAGTATGATCAGCGTGGCACGGGTCAACATCGAAGAGGAAAGGAAAGACCAGCCAATTCTCTGTCCTCCACCTGGTGACTTGTCACATGTACGTCTCGCAAATGCACGCAAATGTGCCTTGGCTTTTTCTCTTGCAATCCTGCGAGGACACTTCCCCAAATTGTAAGAGAGAGAATGCACAATATAACATTAATCATAAATAACTATCTCTGGTATAGGATTAGCTGAACAGCAATTGCTGTTCACCTTTTTGTCGCGCGAGTTCAATGTCAGCGCGTCTTTGCTTTCACTCGCTCGTAGTACTCTGTCTCAATCCTAAGATGATAAAATAGTCAGACTCTACATCTCAGCAACACTAACTGGCTGACATACCTCTTCAAAGCAGCGAGTTCACGAAAGAAATCCCAAGGATCGTTGACTTTTCGGACCGACTCCAGATCATTCGATACAATCACCACCGGAATAGTGTCAGCGGTGACGACCGGGTCAAATGATGAGGCCAAGATACCATCGTCATAGGAATAGGAATAGCCCGGAGAGTGAGAAAGATGGAGAACCTTTGCGAAAAGATGCCGGAAGAACGAAGAGACCGGGAAACGTCTTCGAAAAGCGGTCGATAGTTGAGAACTACCAGTATCCTTACCCAGGCCGGCTGGATAAGAAGTGCCACTCTGGCTTTCTTTCGCTGATTGACAACACTCGCTCTTGATATCTTCCTCAAACCAGATGGGAAACGTATCGTTGGATCCTCGACACTCATCCGATTCATCACCAGGAGATGCTCTGCCAACAGCATCAATACCACCACTGAGCGTAATGTCTTGTCCAAGTCGTAGGGCATCTCTGCGGTCAGCATCCTGGCGAAAGTACTGGTCGAGGCGAAGGCGATCAGTGGCGAGCTCCATTTTATATTTAGGTTCTGGCCATGGATCCCCGATGTTGATATCGTTGTGAACGCGGCATTTTATCGTTGCCTGCGTTGGGTGGTAGCAGTTTGGCCAAGGAAGAGGATTGGAAAGTTTCATCGGCAGCCGCGAAAGTGGGTGGCAAGTTTCCGGTGATATTGGCACAGACATGTCGGGCACAATAAAGCGGCCCATATCACTGTTAGGAAGACCTTGTAAAACTAGAGTCGCAGTGAGGGATACGTATTTGGCGCCAGGCAAGGGGAAGGAGCAGAGCTAAGGCAAATTGATGTTAGTCAGGTTGACACTCTGGACCAAACGATGAACGTACATTGATAGCACACGCAATATAAGTCTTGCTCTTCAATGCTTTGCAAGCCTTCAACACTGCAGGATCGTTCAACGACCCGAGCGAAGCGACGGGATCGAGTTTGAGAACGACGTATTCTCCAAAGTGAGGAAGCATGAAGATGGTGAAGAGGAAAGGTCAAGCATTGGAATTCATGCTCATTGACTTATATGAATACTCCGCCTTTGTCCCCGAGGACTATTCGAGAGAACAAAGACTGGTGACAAAGGCATGGTGGTCAACAGTTTGAAGAGGCGGCGGCATTTGCCGACTGTTAGGCACGCGCATGACGCGTCCGCCAGCATGCTCGACGGAAATTATTACTTGACCCATGTCCAAGCTTTGTCTCCGAATTTTTATTTCTCAAAAGTGGGGAATGGTGGTGGATGCTAGAAGTTCCCGCTCGGGGAAAGAAGTTAGAAATTTTGAAGTATTCTACAAATGCCCTACTACTTCTGTCTCTTCTGCGCCGACTGAACATCGTCCGAGTCCGGCCGGGGCCGCTTGGTACTATCCCACACTGTGAGCTGATCTTCCGAGCCATCGTCTAAAGGCCATCCATCCATGCTGAGACCCGCTAGCCAAAAGGCTCCCAGGGCTTTATGATCACGGAGAACAACCGTTTCGGGGTCAATTGGTGGTCTGCGAAATCTGGGGAAACGCAGGGATAAACCTGACGTCAAGTTGGTATTCGGTGGATTTGAGAAATCCCTCCACTGGCGGATGGCAAAGAGAGCGTTCTCCATCCAAGCGTCAAAAGGACCGCAGTCAAATCGGAAGTTCTCGCCCAAACATCCCCAAAAATTAGTCAGACCAAACTTCTTGACGCCTCCGAAAAACCTCCCATACACAAATCTACGTAGGAGTCAAAGATATAGTGCGTAAGGTTCCGAAGACTTGGGCCGACTTTGCTGTGGTGCAAGTAGCAGAGGCCGTGATATAGCATAACCCAAATAAAGGATTCGAAATCGTCTTGGGGCAGATGCTTCTGCGATCCGTCTCCAAGGAGCCTGGTAGATATGAATTGCCATGTGCCCTTTGCATTGATGAGAAACGGTAAAATGATCTAGTAAGAGGCAAGCGCTAACCATGGGCTTGACTTGTAGTGCTGCTTTACGATACGGCTTATCTAAAGACTCTGGCGGAGCAATAAAATGCTTGCGCAAAGGTAGTTTGAATCATCTCTGCACCAGCAGGCAACTAAAATCAGTCATTTAGGGCAGCTCATCGAGTAGGCATAGCACAAAACATACAAGGAAGACCGTTAGAAGCACCAGGCCGGACGTGAGTATACAATGCAAAGATCGTAGTATGCAATGTCTAACTTTTCGTCTTCAGGTCGCGCCATCTGTTAACCCTCAATTAAGAGTGTATTAGCAAGGAGATTCGCGTATAAGGAATGGGCTCCATCCCTGACTAGCTTGCGTCTTCGGAATCGCGTGATTCTTAGCTGCTGATCTGTACCATGAATCTTATCAATTGACGGTCATATACTCACAGACAGTAGTTGGCGACGATGAGATCCCCTCGCATTGCTGTGGCCGCTTCTGAAATTCGGTCGCGTGTACATTAGACTATCATATAATTGAACAACTCTCAAGTTACGACGCTGCCAGACACAGTTATAGCAATACACGACCTTGAGCGTTTGCTAGAAACAGAAGGGGTAGGCTTGTTTCGGGATGATGAATCGCCCATGGCACGGTACTTCGAAGTACAGCCCTGTATAGTTCTAGAGATCAGAGACATAACTTCCTGAGAAAAGCGGGTTGACATACAGTCAATTGTATTTGTTGAATCATTCAATCGCACCGACTAGAATAAAAGGCAATTGCATAATGAGTAACAGACACGAAGCGCGAAAACCGACCTTCATCGCTTGCTCAAGTCGCTGAACATTGGAATGGACTGTCCGGTTGCTAGCGGCATAGGCAGCCTGCTTTTTACGGCGATACTGGTAGGTTATGCTTAGATTTCCGGAAGTAGTAGGACATTAGCAGACTCGGAGGTATTCACCTTGATTTCCTCATTCTATAGCTCGAGTGCGACTTTCTTGAGGTAGTCGCGTTCATCAACAAGTTTCTGGAAAAAATCATGCAGCCTCGCCCGGCTGGTAGTCGGTCAGCTTCTCCAATTGCTCGGGTTCCACTCTGAAGGGAACGTCCGGTGGTCCAAACATATCCAACGATCTGTTGGAATCACCCCGGTTCTTGAAGTCAGAGGCAGGGTAATACACCACTGAGTCTTCTCGGGATCAGAGGTTTGCCATTCTGGGACCGTACGACCGTAGAAATTGGCCCTGGCCTCTTTCCTGGGATAGGTCCAGTCGCGACAATAAATGGCAAACTCTTTGTAAACCTCCGGGAGTGTAGACTCGTCATGAACCGTCGAAGGTCCCCATGAGAAATAGCCAAGGTCCAGGCTGACCATTGGCTTGGGGAGGAGGACGACAGAGTATACCTGGCCGTGCTTTCCCTCGTGGAACACCTT